>JAHBMJ010000346.1:0-12500 GCA_018398765.1 Chromera velia | reverse complement strand
GGCCCGCGGGACGGTGGCAGAAGGCAGAAAAGGCAGGTGGCAGCGGCGGCATCAAACCTAGATAGATAGTTCCCGTACTGACTCGAATGGACATCTCAGCTCTTCGAATGGCGCCCTCGCTGCCGCACCTCTGCAGCCGTGCATAGAGGTCCGTGAGCTGGGTCGAAAGAGAAATCGGTGCAGGGGCCGGTTGGGCCTTCGGCTTCTTCTCCTCCCCTCCCGCGGCCCCTTCCTCTGCCTGTCCTGCTGTGGCTGCGGCTTTTGGCAGCGCGGCTTTGGATTTTCCGATCATGTTAAGGAGAGCTGCAGAAAAAAAGGGGAGGCAGAAGAGGGCTGTTTGTGAGGGGGGAGGGGGGCCAGGTCTTTGGTGTGTTGTGGTTAGGTGTATTGCGTGGTGTTGGGTATATGTTATCAGAGCATCCGGATGAAAGCAACGGAAAGTCATCTGGATTCCCTAGCGAGAGAGAGAGAGAGAGAGAGAGAGAGAGAGAGAAAGAGGACAGATGTTGAAACTGAAATTAGATGCTTGCACGAATATGTGTAAGAGGAGGACTCTTTTATGCGAGCGTCGTCTCGCAGCAGCAGCACCCTTTCATGGTGTATCGTTGCTTCTCCTGTTGGTGGTGCCTAAGCGCGGTCTCTTTTTTCCCCCTCACTGTCTCTGGTCACAAACGAAAGAAAAAGTGAACGACCGCCCAAACGACCCACCGTTGACTCTCTTCTCCATCCTCTCCACTCGCTCCAGGCGGTCATCACGCGCAGCACTCAAATGGCCTGAGGGGGCAGTCAAAGAAACAGGAAAAATACAGGAAAGACTTGCCGAATCGAGTGGAGTCTTTCAGGGACGGCCAGGTCGCTGTCTTGACAGCAAGACAAACCAGAGAGACAGCAGAGGGCAGAACGAGGGTGAGAAGAAAATGGTCTGTCAGAAGAGAGGAAGACTAAGGAGGGAGGAAGGAGGGAAAGAAGTAAGCAAAGGCGCACAAAATCACACGTCTCTCCCCTTGTACGAACCCCATAACTCACTGACCATCTCCCGAAGGCAGCTGGTACACCACCCCCCTTCCGAGGTTCTTTAGCGCCTCTGCCCGACTTTCCCTGCGTTTGGGCATAAATAGAAAGACGACGCAGTTGGGGGCAGGGCAACAAAACAAAGATCGAGAGGTCAACACATGGTTTTTCTCTTCTGGTTGATTCAATCAGGCAGCTGGAGATCAGAAAAGTGCTGTGCAAAGTGACAGTTGAAAAAAAAATCTCGACTCAACCAATCTCCAAAAGTCAAAGAGAAAACAAATTGGGCGACTTCGCAGCTGCCTACCTATGCCGTTTCTTCTCCTCTTCGGTGGCCCCCTCCCCCTCCTCTTCCTTCCCCTTCTCTGCCTGTGCCCCAACAGGGACAGAGGAGGCCGAGGGCACAGGTTCCTCCCCCGACAGGAATACCTGTCTCGTACGCTCTGCGTGGTTCTGCACCGCCGCCAGCTTCGACATCAGCACCCTCATCTGCAGGGGGGCATCACAGACGACAGAGAGATAGGAGAGAAGGAAGAAGAATTAAAACAGAAACGGCAGAATCTCGACAGGAGAGAATGCAAAAAGCAAACGCTGTGTGTGGACAGGGAGACCGCGTCCAGACTCCAAATTGAAATGGAGACGCACGCAGACAAACAGGGCCTTTGAAAAGAGAAAGTGCTGTCAAAGCACGCTCAAACGAAAGCGATCACCCGGAGAGAAGCACGCACGCACACACACACACACACACAGAGAGAGAGAGAGAGAGAGAGAGAGAAAGAGAGAGGTCGACTTACAGGTCCCGCTTCACTTCCGCATAAATCATGCAGCGCCTTCTTCCCCCCAGCGCTATTCGACCCATAGAACTCTCGACGAAATAGAGGGTCATGAGTCGCCAGCTGCAAGCAAGCGAGCGACCAATCAGGTAAATGCAGAGTCAGGTGGATAATGCAACGAAAAGGCAAAGCCACAGACGGAAAAGCACACAGATTGAAGGAGAGTCTGAGAGCAGCACGAGGGCTTTCCCCTTATCTCTCTCTCTCTCTCCTTGACTTCTCTTGTCTTCTCGCATTCCCCCTCTGAGGTGGGTCACACACAGGCAGGAAATTTGGCTTTCTTTGTCAATCGAACCTGCTCCCCCTCAATTCCTCTGCAACCCTTTCACAGGGTCACGGGCGAAGGTCCCCGCTTCTTTTGCATGGCTTTTCCTCAATATGGTTCGTTCGAGCTCCTCATGACAACCCCCCCGACGTCTCCCCTCTTTTTCTCTCTCTCTCTCTCGGGGTCAATCAGGTGAAGCCGCCCGAAAGAATGGCACAGACGCTAGAAGGAACACGAACAGCAGAGTTTCAACGTAGACAGACAGACTGCATGTTTCTTCTAGACAGACAGACAGACAGACAGACAGACAGAGAAAGAGGCAGGAGAGAGGGACTGCTAACCACTTTCACATGTGCGTCTGTTTGTTGAATGGCCCCTGCAGGCAGGCAGGAAGGAAGGAAGGAAGGAACAGAGGGTCCTTGCAGCGTTCATGTACAACAATCAATCCGTACATCGGATATGCACTGACATACTGCTACTGACTGCCGGGCAGTCACATAGAGAGGGGCAGGCAGGGACGGAAAGGCAGCCAGCCGTAAGACGGTGGGCAGGCACACACAGAGAGAGAAAGGTGCCTTCCTCACAAAATGGCAGGGCGAGTGAGAGTGCCAAAGAGGTATGGCTTCCTTCCCGACTGCGAAGGAATATGCAGAGCAAGAGGATTGATTGCAAGCGCTGCCACCGCCCATGGACGAAAAAGGAGACATGAAAAGGAAACGATCATCCGCTATCTCCAAAAGAAATGACCAATCAAAAATGAGAGGCAGACAAACAAAACTGGCACTTTCAGGTACCGTTTCTTCTTCCGTGAACAAAAACGGGGCACCGCAGTTTCCCTTTCGTCTATCTCGGCTTACGTCTCATTCTGGTTTTACTCTCAATCACTCCCGCGCCTTCACTGTCCCCCCCACCCCCCCAAAGGGAAACAAACTCTAGTCAACGAACGAACGAACCTACCCACCCCTGAGGACCTCACAGTCCTTGAAAACCTCCGAGGCCAGAGTGCCGTCTCCAGAGTCGACAGTCTTCTTCAATTTGTCCAGACTCGCCAGATACTCCTTCTGCAGGCGGACAGGCAGGCAGGGAGACAGACTGTTGGTTTCCTTCTGGGCACTCTACACGTTTCTTGCCCTACTTGACAGACAGAAAAACAGACAGGCAGTGTCAGTGTGTGCTCGACGAGCAAGCCTTCTGCAAAGGGCTTCTGAGGAAAGAAAAAAACTACGAACACGCTAAAACAACGTTGTTATGCCGACAAGCAGATCGACAGGCCAACAAGAGACTCTGAAAAACAGCCAGGCAGGGAGAAAGGCAGACCAGAGACCACAAAATTGCTCAGCAAGCATATGTGGAGGAGAGGTATTGTGAAGGGCTTTTGAGAGAGAGACAGAGGAGAGCCCGCTGATGTCATTCCAAGCCGTCGAAAAAAAGAGACGAAAAGCGAGCCCCAAAGAGCCTCCAGGACATACAAATTGTGGATGAGCGAAGAAAGGCGCAAGTATTGTATCAAACCAAACTAAGAGTACGAGCAAAGAAAAGAAAACGCACCACCGCTGCGATCGTCTCAGGGACCTCCTTTCGAAGTCTCTGGAGTCTGCACATACACACACAAAATCAGAGAGGCACAAACCCCGTGGGACGCATTCATGGACTGAGTGCCCCTTTCTATCGCAGCAGCACCCTTCTCTCGAACCAAAAAAAACGGCGACAGGAGATCTCATTTTTTTGTCTCTCGTGCCTTGTCCTTCCTTCAAACTGTCACTCCGCTCAATTTCTTTTCTTCGAGGAGAGCCCCTCATCCTTTGCCCTCTTGGCGGACAGGAAGGAACTCCAGATGAACCATCAGGATCCCAAATTGAATTGAATAAGGAGAGGAAGGAGGAAGCGAGAAGGAAAGAAATGCCTGGCCGGTTGCATGGGCGAGTCGAGTCACCCAGACATTCAAGACATCTACCTCACCGCACCTTTCTATGGGAGTCTCCCGTGGCCAGTAGGAGCTTCCTGTCGGTAGGTTGACAGGGGAACAAGCAGGGAAGGAAAGCAGAAGAGAAGAGCGATGATACAGAGAAGAAGAACAAAGGGAATGATGTGAAAGAAAGCGAGGAGAGACATTGAAGACACAGGGGATGGAAGAAAAGAAGGCAAGGGCCCGATTCATCTCTCGTTTTTGAGATTGTGTTTCCAGCTTTCCTCCCTCATTCACCCTTTTATCCATTCTCCAAGTCTCTCCTTCACACACTGAATTTCGGTGTACCTGTTTCGTGTCCTCCCCCCCCCCCCTTCTCCCTTCATGCACGACTTACCGACTTCAAACCTGCTCTGTTCCTCCAACTGCTGAATTACAACGTCAAGCCGGGGCCGGAAATCCACTGCAAATTCAGACGGACAGTCCATGCAGACAGAACCAAGCACGCCAAGATGAGGAAAATTGTTTCTATAGAATGGCTTCTGAGAGGAGGAGCAAGCTTCTGGAAATGCTCCGTGAAGCAAGGAGGAAACGAGCACGTCGCAGGAGGCGTAGAAAACGAAGGGTGAGAAAGAGGAACGCCCCTACAAATAATAGAGTCATGCAGTCGATGCATCTGGAAAGGAAAGCAAAAGAGCAGGGGACAGATCAGAAGCGAAGGGGTCGAGTAGGGGGGAGGAGGGATGATCCAGCAGGCCTGCTGTGTGGGGGGAACCCGAAGAGGTGCTTGGACGGAGAGATAAACGTTCACACACACACACACACACACACACACACACACACACAGAGAGAGAGAGAGAGAGAGAGAGAGAGAGAGAGAGACTGACGGCCTTCTTGAATCCTTTTGCCTGCAAATCGGTAGAATGCAGCCTCGGGTGCAATGCCCGAGTTATCGAGCTCCCCTGGAGGTCTGTCCTCGGCTGCACAGATAAAAGGCAGAGCAGAAAAGAGAATAAAAGGAGAAGAGGAAGGCTTCCTTGGTTCACTTCACAAGCCAGGATTTGCCTGTACCAGAAGACACGCTCGCTCCCGCATTTCTCAACACTTGAGAGAAATGAAGGAGCAAAAAGAGGGGTACGCATATATATATGCATGGCAGGGGGGTGACCCGCCAGGACAGAGCGAAGGGGAAACATAGGAAGGGGGGCAGGAGAGAGGCAGAAAGGACGAGGTTCCTGTGCAAGCACGGATCGTGGGGAAGGTAAGAGGGAGGCCTGGTAATGAGCTAGAGGAAGAGAAGATACAGATACAAAACCTTGGTAGGGATATACAAGCAAGAACCATCGGACGAACTTTTACGTGGTGTGCGTGTGCTCCGAGGAGTAATTGGCATCACCGATCTTGATGCTTCCGGCGGCTCTGACGGTTCCCCGGACCCTTCATCAGTTGCCTCTTCTGCCTTCCGTTTCGCTTCCAAAAGCTCTGGGTCCGTCTCCGGATCATACTCGAGGACTGGAAACTCCTTTACCTTGGCCTTCACCTTCTCTGCAAACTCACTCCATACATCTGCTTTAACACCTGCACCTCCACTATCTGGGACATCTGGGGCTGTCTTTGGGGGGGAAGGGGAAGGCGGTGCGTCCCCCGGGGCAGAGGGGCTCTCCGAATGGGGAGGAAGACTGGCTGCATCTGCTGCGGCTGGAGCTGTGGGTTCTCCAGCAGGCGCAGCAGATGCCGGGGCGACGTCCAAAGATTCTGGCTGTGGTGAAGGCTCAGTCATCCTTCTCTGTGGTGGATAGGTGAGATCTCTTTCTTTCGCCACTCACTCAATCAAGATGTCAGTCTGAACAACACTGCTGCGCTTTGATGGGTTATATTGTCTGTCAAGTCTTGACAAAAAAGAAGCGGGAGATCAAGACACACGGGCCTTCCTGCGGTCTGAAAGTTGCATAGAGAGCAGACCCCAGTACATCTGCAGGTTTCAGGTTGTTGAAGTGTGTGGGAGTACGGGATTGAATATAGATGATTCGTAATAGCGGTCTCAGAGATATACATGCATGTGACGGGCGGCCAAATCTCTTTTCTGGGCCGTGAGAGTATATATAAGTTTCCGGGACAACCTACGCACAATCTGCCTTCTGGGCCCGCGGGTCCCTAACTCCGCGTGTTGCACGTACCTTCTTTATGACACGAGACGGGACACCTGCTCAATATGGCTCACTACTTCAGACTCGAATCACCAACAATGAGCACTGCGTCATTTGATCGCAACAATTTCTCACAACGATCTACAGCGAACGATGCTGATCATCGGTGAGCATCGGCTTTTGAGCCAGTTTCGCCTGTGCGAAGCAGAGTCTCGAAGGGAGTGAGTCCTCGGAAGAGACGCGAGAAATCCTCCACTGATAGCCCTCAGTAGCGAGTTTGTTTGTACACATGCAAAGGCAGCCGTGAGGGAAGCGCATCGTTAGCCGCTGAATTAAAAGAGATGCACTTCATCTGGGACCCATTGGGCATTTTTTTCTCCATTGCCACATGGGTGTTGATGATCTTTGCCGATGTTGTGGTGACTCAGTGCATCTTTGTGAATTCCTTCAGCGTCTCCAGCGGTCTGAAGGTCCTCCCCTCCTGCTTCCCCGGCCTCCAGTTGAATTTTCGTCCCCTGGTCGTCTGGATTTTCTGGCAGCTGTGTCTGCTCTTTGCCTTCCTCTCCCATCTGATGGCAATCTTCACTGACCCCGGGTCCCTTCATCACGCGAAGGCCCCCCCAGAGCCCCCTTTGAGAGAATTGGAGAAGGCGTACAAGGTTGCAGCGTCACAGAACGACCCCCCATTGCCGGGGTCCCCCCCGAGGGCCCGCACCTGCAGGGAATGCAAAAACCGATGGAAGCCCCCGAGAGCCCACCACTGCAAGACGTGCCGTTTCTGCGTCTTCAGAATGGACCACCACTGTCCATGGGTGAACAATTGCGTGGGGTTCCGAAATCAGAAGCACTTCATCAATTTTCTGATGTATACAGCGCTGTCGAGTGGTACAGCGCTTTTTGTGCTGACGTATGCGTTGCTTAGGTGGATGTTTCAAACGTCTGTAAAGCAGTCGGCACCTGCCCCGATTGCCGTATCGCAAAGCAACGCTGTGTGTATCATTTGTCTGATTCTTGTAGCGGTCGAGTGTCTGTTTTTTGTCTGTTTCACCATGGATTTTCTCATGGAGCAGTTCGAAGCCCTGACCACGAACTCGACCCTCGTGGAGTCCTACCAGAGGACTCACGGGTTCCAAAGGAGGTTCATGGACCATGTCACGGAGGTCTATGGAAAGAATTGGATCACATGGCTGATGCCTGTGCCACCTCAGATTGAAACCAATCTGTTCGAACCAGCCCTCCCAGACAACCCAGAAGAAATGGCGTATTTTGAGCGCCATGCGCGACTCCGTGCAAACGGGGGGGGGGGCGGAGACGGGGACGACCTGTCAGACGAGGGCTTCGATGGCCCCGGGGGGTGGGGGTTGGGGGATTCTGATGATGAGAGCGCCCCCCCCAGTGCAGAGGAGGGGGAAGGCAGAGATGCGGGAGAGAAGTTGCGTTACAGGGGCAGGGGGGGAGAGGGAGGGGATGCAGGGGATGATGTGAGGTGGGGGAAGCTCAACGGGACGTCTCCGCGTCCCCCCCCTGCATCCTCTTCCTCTTCTGCGTGGAGACGGACGCCGGCCCCGAGCAGCCAGCCGAGACGGCGTTCGCGTTCTCGAGACGGCTGTCCCTCTGCCGTCTCCTCAGGGAGGCGTTTATCGAATTCGAATTCAAATGCGGGGGAGGCGGGGCAGTCTGGTGAGGGACAGTTTGAGAAAGGGGGGAGGGGGCATCAACGGCCACGGGAAAGGGAAAGGGACCATCAGAGCGAAACAGATAGCTCAAGGGAGAGTCGGACAGGGTATAGGAATGGGGGCATGCCATCGAAAAAAGGGAGTGGCAGCAAAGCGCGACAGCGTGAGCGAGAGAGAGAAAGTGGGAGGGAGAGTGCGTACTCGTCTTCTGAGGAGTCCGTTTTGTCCTACAGGGGGGATGGGAGGGAAGGAGAGAAGAAAGGAGGAAAAACGAAGGAGAAATTCAGATAGGGATGGAGGCGTGGTGGTAGCAATCTAGGTTCGAGAGGCACAAAGACGGAGGCAGGCAGCTGGCAGGCAGACGGATAGGCTGGGGTGGGGAGGAGAGCCTTTGTAGAATTGGACGAATTCCCAGAGAGAAGAAACTCGCTTGTTAATTGTTGATGAAAACGCAATGAGTCTTTGGGACTCAGATTGGAAAGAAAGGCACTGGGAAAAGCGTCCGTTGATGAGTGTTGTTGCCACCCGGTTGCTTTGCGGGGACTTCCTCCCCTAGTTCCTCCCATGTTTTCAATTTGTGTTCGGTGAAAACATGCCGATCCCTCCCCCACGCCACCGGTGTTGCCGTGGCCTCGATGGAAACACCTGTGGAAAAAAGGCCTGAGACCAGTGAAAGCTTGGGGTACTTATATTCCCAGTGAAAGCTTGGAGTACTTATATTCCCCGTGCAGTATATACACTCCTCTCTGCACAGTTCTGACACAAACTTTTCTTGAATCATACGTTGAATGATCTGGCTGATATGAAAGTACTAGAAAATACATTGAAGCTACATATTGAAATATTTGTCTCAATTCACTATTGAATTTCATTTATTTAGTAAAGTTGAGTGAAATATTGTTAGAATATGTGTTTCTGAGTATATGAATGATTCCAATTTTGTTTTTTATTCAATCTAAATCTTCTAACCGGCCATCATAGCTTGACGGAACTTAGTCGTTTTACCTATATGACCTATACTTCTTTCAGTCAATCAAACTCAATCTTATTAAGTCTGTTTATATTTTTCTCTATTACCCTTTACGTAACATAGTGAGGCGAGCCACGGGACCGGCCAATCCCGGGGTGAGCCGAACTAACGCGCACCGCCACCGTACGGGACGCCCGCAACTCAGAGACCAACACATGCACGCAGGCTCATGGAGGCGCCACCATGCCAGTCTGTATTAGAAGAGAATTAAATAAAATAGAAATAAAATGGAATTAATTCAGTCAGCTACGTATAGCCTGGATTGAGTAAACAACAGTTGCTTGCAAAGCTTCTAGAAGCAGTTTGGAAGTGAACCTTGAACTGACAGACTTTCCGTCGTAGAGATCTAACTGAACTAAGTGCGCTCACTTAGGAAAAGAGGAGTTATCTCCTTATGTGGTAGCAACAGAGCCTGGTTGATCTCTCCAGGATCTCTGTTGCTCGGTCTGATAATGTAACAGTCATCTTCTTTCTTGGTAAGTGAATTCTATTCTTCTCCCAAGACTCTCTCTCGATGGAGCAGGTTCTACAGCAATTGCTGGAGGGGCAGCAATTCATGCAGCAGCAGATGATCCAGGTGCAGGAGACGCAACAACTTTAGCAACAACAGATGGACGCTTTGGGAGCACAGCAGTAACAAACAGCCACCGACGGGGGCCCAATCTATCAACAGCAGCAGCAGACACCAGAACAGCAGCAACAGCAGCGGTGAATGAATCAACAGCCGACTTCTCCGCCTCCCCAGCGGTCGAACTTCAAGGCAAAAGAGCCGCCGGTGTTTCATGGGGACCGGAAGTTGCTCGAAGGTTGGGTCGCGGATATGAGGAAATACATACAGCTCTCAGACATTCAGGTGTCGAAGCAGTTGGGGTCGGTGCATCAATACTTCTCCCGATTCCTCAAGCAATAGTATAACAAGACGGAGAAGTCCGCCTCTCCTTTTGTCAACGTAGAAGATCTCTTCACCCGTCTGTCCGAGCGTTTTCCCGATCCCAACAAACAAACAGACTTGAGAGGGGAAGTCCGAAACGTCCGTTGTCAGGGCAATGAGGGGGTTCACAAGTACTCTGTCCGATTCAACGATATTGCAGAAGGAATCGTTGATGTGAGTAAGATCGATTTAATATACGACTACATTCGGGGCCTTCCGGATGAGGTGAAGAAGGAAGTGAGAAGGAAGCCTGACAGTCTCGATACTGCGATGAAGGATGCAGAGGAGGCCGAGCAGCTGTTGAGTGGGGGGAGAAAGAAAGACTACGGGGGCCAGGGTAAAGACGGACACAGCGATTCGCACCCGCCTTTGTGACCTTAGTCCCAATCGAACGATGGGCCCGTCCCAATGGATCTCAACCGAATCTCCCAAATTTATTTCCTTTCCCAAGATGAGATCAAGAGGCACATTCAGGAGAATAGGTGCTTCAATTGTCATGCGGTGGGACACTCTGCACGCCAGTGTAGGAACCGCAAGCAGCAACAGCAATAACAGGGTCCTAGGGGTCATGAGGGTCAGAGAAATTTCTACGAAGGTCAGGGATGTATGCACAACCTACAGAGTGGGGTGTAGCAGCACTACGGTGGTTCGGTGCAAGGGCAGTGGGGGAACCCAGTCATCCCGCAAGGGCTTACGCCCCCCCCTGGACTGTGCCCACCACGGTGACCGTAGTTCCAAGGGAACCCTCCCCAGTGGTCACAGCGCCAGCAGCAGAATACACCCCCGAGAGGGATGTACTCCACGACCGGGGGTAGGACAGGCAGGAGGGGGAAATTGATCACCTTCCACGGCACAGCGAATGGCATCCCGATCCGTGCCCTCTGGGATCCAGGGGCGGACTCCATTTATGTGAGCAAGAGAGTCGTTAAGACTGGGGAGTTCCATTTGTCCGCTTTGGAACCCTCCACGTGCAAAGGGGGCATCCGTCTCGATGGTGTGCAGGCTCCTTCGACTGCTGTCTAATGGGAGGCACTTAACATCGATCTGAGAATTCAGGACTTGAAGTACGCAGCCCCCTTAACCATGACTGTACTCAATCTGGACGAAGATTATGATGTGGTCCTGGGGATGCGCTTCTGTGAAACCTTTAAACCCCTTCCCGATTTTGAAGCGAAGTCTCTCTTCATCGCTACAGATCGTTCTCCCTCCGGGTCGCAGTTTACACTGTATGACTTGGATCCGAAGTCTACCACATTCTGGGGGCCGAGCCTGAGCCCCTGACCTGCAGAGAGATCCATAGGCTTTCCAAGAAGGAATCTACCACCTTCTGGTACTACCGTCTTGAGGTCCGCCCTCTTCCTTCCGTTTCCTCCCCCCTGAAGGTCAACCGAATCCAAAGAGCCACAACACAGAAGCCCCCGCCTCTCTCGTCTTTCCTGCCCGATCACCCGGTCAATTCGGATGATTATACAGATTTCTGCAGGGAGGTGCAGGAGGAAGGAATGAGGCCGGGGATGAGAAAGGTTCTGGAGAAGCATTTCAGCATCTTCTCAAATGAGATTCTCACCCTCCCGCCCAAGAGGGAAGTCGAGTGTCACATCAAACTCAAACCAGGTCACCGCCCCCCTGCTCGAGCTCCGTATAGGCTCACCTACGGGCAGCTCGATGAGCTCCAAAAACAGTTGGAGTCGTACTTGGCCAAGGGTCAGATCCGCCTTTTCAACCTAGCTTCCAACTCTCCGTTTGCTGCCCCTGTCCTTTTTGTTACGAAGGCTGACGGCACTCAGCGTATGCGTATTGATTACACGCAGCTGAACAAGATTTGTGTGAGGAATAGATATCCCCTACCGCATTCGGATAACTCGATTTCCCGCCTGCACGGGGCCAAGTACTTCTCGTCTCTTGGCTTGAGACAATACTTCTATCAGATCCGGGTGGCTAAGGGCGATGAGGAGAAGACTGCTTTCGTAACAAGGTACGGCACATTTGAGTGGCTGGTCATACCGTTTGGTTACTGCAATACGCCTGGTATCAGCATGTATATGATCAATAAGACATTGCACCCTTTGTTAGACAGGTGTGTAATTGTTTTTATTGATGATCTCTTGATTTTTAGCCGCACTCCTGAGGAATACGAGAGAGATATGGAGGCCGTCCTCCAGCTCCTCGCCGATGAGTCTCTCTATGTCAAACTGTCGAAGTCTGATTGGTTCCAGACCGAAGCCAAGTTCCTAGGGCTGGTCATCAGTGAGGGTGGATTCAGGCCTGCGCCTGAGAAGGTGCAGGGACTCCAGGACTTCCCCAAGCCGACCGACCACACTTCACTGCATCAGTTTTTGGGGTTAGGGAATTGGTTTCGGAAGTTTGTTAGGGGGTACAGCCAGGTTGCTTCTCCCCTTCTCTCTCTTCTCCGCACCCCAATCCCCTTTGTGTGGGAGCCTGTGCACGATCAGGCATTCGTTGCTCTAAAGAAAGCCGTCCTTGAGCTTGCCACCCTTGCACTGCCTGACCCCAGTCAGCCTGTCTACATTGCACACGACGCCTCACAGTCGCATCAAGCCATCGGGGCAGTTGCCATTCAGCGCTGTCAGAAGACAGGGGCATACCGTCCGCTTGCCTTCGGCTCCCGCCGCCTGACCCCCACCGAGGCACGCTACCCAGTGAGGGAGTTAGAGCTGTTGGCGATTGTCCATTTTGCGAA
>JAHBMJ010000345.1:37571-51044 GCA_018398765.1 Chromera velia | reverse complement strand
ACCCAAGATCTCCCCCTGCCTCGACTTTGCACGATCTCTCCAGCCAGAAAAGAGACGGCAGAGAAATGCATGCACGGGCGGCCCCGGAAGGCAGTGCGAAAGTGGGCAAAGTATGGGTGAATCTGGTATATGATCGACTGACAGTTGCATGCATGCAGCTTTTCCAATCGATAAGATGTTGTTTTCAATATATAAGTCTGAATTTTAACCTCACTGCCTCTTGCAGACATTTTTAAGGGATCATGGTCTCATGCAGCTAGGGACCTGCAGTCCAGACCTGTTTGTAGCTTCGTCTATTGGTAGAAGGGCCACACTGTCACAAAGTTGCACTCTGTTATTTGATCAAGAAATTGGGACTGAGTGGTCGAGAAGACCAACCGTTGCTTCCCGGCTTTGTGTGACCAGAACGAAGAAGAATGAGTGGTCTTCGGCTGCCTCCACTACAGAGAGGGGGCAACTCGACGGCAGGCACGCGCAGAGAGTCTGTAATGCGGCCCAGAGGAGATCCCCCTGCAGGAGGTGTTGCAGGAGCAGACAGGGAGAGTGTTGCATCGGGCCAGAACAACAGCACGATGATGGAGGGGCCCAGTCCAACAGCCGTCGCATATTCCTCCCCAGGCAGAAGAACAGTCCAGTGGGGTCCAGAGGCGATTCAAACGTTCCAGACGGAAGCAGCAGAGCTCGGAAGTCTCTCACCAACCGCGAAGGGAGCTGTAGAGAAGATGTATGCAACACCTTTCAAGCCTCTTCTTGTAAACAGAGAAGACTTGGAGACAGGAACCGGGCCAGGTCTCGGAGAGGTGGAAGACAACCAAGGAGAGGACGACGCTGCTCAGAAGGTCGGTTACGAAACTCATTAGCTCTCTACATACACATGCAGACTCTTGTTGCTGGCTGGCTTGTTGAATTGTATGACGGTTCTTGGTGGTACTGTGGAGAAGGGACCTCGCAAAGGTTTGGGGTTTCCTGACGATCCACCTCTCTTTCCTTCCCCTGGCTGCCTCCACTGGCCTTCGTCTCCTGTCCAACCTGCTTGCCCTTTTCTCTTTCCGCTCCTCTCTTCCTCTCGAATGTGCGCTACCCCCTCTTCGACCTTTCTCTTCCTTGCGTTAGCCTCTCCTCTCCTCAAAGCCTCTCCTGTCGTGTCTGACTGTCTGCACACAACTGATGGAAGAGAATGCCAGTAACCTCTGTGCCCACCCCACCCACCCACCAACACACCCGGCTCAGAAAAGTTCCGCACCGACCCAGAAGGAAGGGGACGCTACGAAGAGCAGCTGCAAATATACATGCATATATCGCGACAGAATTTTGATATGCTCCTCGGATGAATTGCCTCACGTCCATATTGGAACACGATGAGCACCCCTGTGCCCCCCCCTCTCCCCCTTTCGCAGGACCCTGGGTCGACTATGCGTCCTCTGGAGGGCACGCTGAGGCTCGCGAAGGATGAGGAGATGATGAACACCTCCACGTTGGCCTCTAGAGTGAGGTTCGAGGGGGGGAGGACGCACGTGGTTGTGCAGACAACTGATGGAGGAGGGTTCAGAAAAGTGAACCCAAAAAGAACGGCAGTCAGTCGGATTCGATTCTCACCCTTTTAGTGCGTACAGGGCTGTCTGTTGCCCTTCCGGCTGTGCTGGCTACTTACTGACGGACCGAATGATTTGCAGACTCATCGCGTATCTGTCTTTCTAAGGTTTCTGCAAATAATGATAGAAAAGAAGGGGGGAATAAAGGCCTCGCGCCAGTATGTCAGTCACTTAGTAGTGCAAGAAGGTCGGACGTACTTTTGTGAAGGACGCTCATGGGTCTCGTTCTTTTTCTCCTTTTCTTCAGTTTCTTTGCCTTCCCCTCTCTCTCTTTCTCTCTCCCTCCCTCCCTCCCTCCCCCTCTATCTCTCTTTGTCCCTCTCTCTCTGTTTCTCTGTCATCTTCTGTCTGTTTCTGGATGCCTTTCTGTATCCCCGCGTGTGTGTGTGTGTGTGCGTGTGTGTGTGTGTGTGTGTGTGTGTGTGTGTGGGTGGGTGGGTGTGTGCGCATCCATCTAGTTCCTGTTTTATCCACTTTCCATGCATTTTCTCCCTCTTTGTCAGGAGCTCCTGAAGCCGAGACACGCATGGGGCGGCAAAGGAGGGCCTGCGGGTGGTTCGCCTGAGGGCGGGAGGGACGGGGCAAGAGAGGGGCCCTCCGGCTTGTCTCTTCTGCCGAAAGTGGTCTCGACTTTCGCTGCAGTCAGGGCGGCTTCCTTTGACCCTGCGGTCCGACGACTCAACGCATGTCAGCCAGCCAGCCAGCCTACTGGAGAGCTGAAGCAATTCCCGTCTTTCTGTGTGTGAGAGAGATTGGGGAGGGGGGGGACTTTGAAATCACTCCTTGATTGCTGGACGACCAATCAAGAATTCTCGCGATACCATTCTTGTATGCAGATTTCGTGGGTGGCAGTGAGGGAGAGGATCGAACAGCGGGAAACATCTTGTGTCCCTCTCTGTCTTTTTTACACAAGCGTGCGTGCTTGCGTGCCCGCATCACAAAATCATGCAGGCACCCATTACTTGTTTGTCGCCTTTCTCTCTCTCTCTCTCTCTCTCTCTCTCTCTGTGTGTGTGTGTGTGTGTATGTGTGTGTCCCTTTTTGCAGTCGATGCGGCAGGGGACCAGGGAATCATTCGGCTGGGTGTGGCAGTGGAGAGAGCTCAGATGTCGGTGGATTCACTCACATACTGGGCACAAGGATGTCTCGCAGGTGCGTGCCCTGTCTTGCGTTCTTCTTGATACGAGCTTTTCCAGTGGCTAGCGTCTCGTTGTGTTGCTCACGAGATGCACTGCTCTTCCCTTCTCCTTGACTCCCGCCTGCTGAGAATGTTTTGCAAAGTAAGGGATAAGACAACACCGTTCGGCTCTTCTGTGTAAATGAAGAAATTGAGTGCCTTTGCCACCGCTCCTCTGACTCACTCACTCTCAGGCATTGGGTGTGTGATGCTGTTGCTCTACTTCTCGACAACTGGGTTCGCTGCACATGTGGAGATCGCGGCTAAAATGGAACCAGCGGCGAGCAGACTCTCGTACATTCTTGCCTCAATAGCGCTGGTCGGTCGATTTTTCCCTCCCTTCTTACCTGTTATCATTTCTTCAATGGCGGGTTGATTCTGTTTGCTTGAGCAGGTTTTTCTTTTTATTTACGGGTGGGAGAGGAGCAAAATAGAGATCGTGGTCTTCCGTTGGAATTTTCATGGCACTCATCATCATACTGTCGTGGTTTCACCGTCAGTAGTCCCCCCTTTTTCATGCTCGCGGTTGTTTTCAGGAAGTCGGCTGAGATTGCAAGAGGGAGTTCGATTGATTTTTTCTTTCATCCATGCTCTCTCTGTGTGTCCCTACCCTTCTCCTAGCTTCCTGTCTGCTCTGTGTGCATGCAGACAGGTTCCATCATTCGAAACAGACGAACTCGAGATTGGCGTCAGTCGCACTATTTGTGTTTCTGTCGAAGGCACGTTTTCTTTTTGGAGCAGCTAGTTGGGGGATCATCGCCATGTCAACCTCTGCCTTTTTCAATTGATCGGAACCGACTGATTCAAACTTGCTCTAGGCACATTCGCCCTCTTCCTGAAACCCGTGTCTGGGACCCCCTGAAGGCCCGTATGAATACACTGCATGCGCATGTGTGTGCGTCTCTCTCTCTCTCTCTCTCTCTCTCTGTGTGTGTCTGTGTGTGTGTGTGTGTGTGTGTGTGTGTGTGTAAGTGAGTGTAGGCCTATCTACATGAATTTGTGCATCCGTGTCCGTATGATTCTGTGCAGAAAAGCAGTGGATCGCAGACGAAGAAGAGGGCGCGACACACCTCTCCAAGATCCTCACGAGAGGCCTCGTGATCAGTGGCATACAGTGGATCATGGCCACAAGTCAGCTTTCTTTCTTTCCGTCTTTCTTTCCTTCTTTCTTTTCTTTCTTTCTTTCTTTCTTTCTTTCTTTTTTTTTTTCTTTTTTTTTTTCTTTCTTTCTTTCTTTCTTTCTTTCTTTCTTTTCTTTCTTCCTTCCTTCCTTCCTTTCTTTCTTTCTTTCTTTCTTTCTTTCCTTCCTTTCTCTCTCTCATGCATTCTTTTTTTTTTTCTCTTTCCTTTGCCGTCCCAGTCGAATCTGTTTTTGCGTTCAGAGACGATGCGCCCTTCATCCCTGCCTGCCTGCCTGGGTGTATGTTTCCTTGGTTGTTCATTCGATCTGTCTCGTGTACAATTCATAAGCGATTCACGTGCAGAGAGACAGAGCAGCAAGCCGATCGAGGGCTGGATGCCCTTTCGATCTGAACATACCCGCCTAACTTACCTCTGTTCACAGCTGACAAAAAGCAAACCACCGCCACTCGCCGCTCCTCATCCTTCTCGTTATACCCATGACTTGACCTTCCGCTTCGTCCATTTTTGTGCATTTGTCTCTTTGTCTGCCTTTGTATGCCGCTCACTCTTTCTCTTTGTCCCTCTTTCTGCCTTTTTCTTTCTGTCGAATTCGGTCGATCAGTCTACGGAATCGTTCTGGCCGTCATTGTGCTCGCGAACGGCTTCGAACAACGAATCTACCTGGACCAGAATTTGACCTCAGAAGAAAAACGGTCAGTCAGTCGGATGGACTGTGAATTGAAGAGTTCGAGATGACAGCACATGCAGGCGCATTCCAATTGTCCTGCGTTTCTGCATTATAAACAAGCTTGGCGTCTCCACAATTAAGTGAAACACTGCTCTGGTGCGCTCCTGTTGTCTGCACAAAGATCCCGTCTGCGCATGCATCTTCTTTAAATGAAAACTCGAAGACGTCTTTCTCCATTCCGTTTGCTCCCTCCCTTTCATTGCAGAACCAACCCGCCTCCAGGAGTGGAAGAAGGCACAATAGATGCAGTAATGTGGACAATCGCGTGGCAACTCCGATCTTGGGTGCGTCGATTAACGATTGATTGAGGCTTTTTGTTTCATTCTGCGTGGATCCATGTGTTAGTGTGTTGTCCATCTTGGGCCTTTTCTCTCCTTGTTTTTGTTTGTGTTTTTTCTGCAATTGTCCTTGTCGATTGCCTTTCTTCTCTTCAACATATCTTAAACAACCGTCCCACCGCTTTCGGTGTTCCTTCTTTCTTTTGACTTGCGCTTCCTTCAGATCACCGAGATGCTTTGTCTTTACTTGCGCTGGCACGATTGTTTTTCTTTTGCGCCCTTGTTGTGCAGCTCTGCATTCTCGGTTGGTCTGTGGGACAGCTTGACATGTACAACAACTTCAACTTTCAGCCTCCACCCTCAGTGGGGAGACTCCTTTGCCGAGTGTTCCAGGGGGGTTGCATGGATATGGGGACCTGGAAGTGGCAGGAGGGTGAAGGAGGGGAGGGCGGTTGGCAGGGAGCTGTCCGCAGTGGAGAGAAGGGGCAAGGAGTGGGGGCGAGCGGGAAAGCGCGGGACCCCCTGGAGGCTCTCTCTTGGGACGCCGAGCCGCTGCCTGCAGGACCGGACACAGGACGCAAGGCAACGACCTCACGCTCCCTGGAGGGGCAGCAGAAGGGCGAGACACCAAGAGGAGTGTTGAAAGGAGGAGGAGACACCGGAGGGGTTACAAGTTTCCTCAGAGGCGCGCTTTCGGGTGGCGGCCGGTCGCCAAAAGGGGGTGGCGGTTCAAAGACCTGAATGAATGATGTGTAGACAAATACAGACAAAGTCAGTCAACTGCTAGTCCAGCTGTTAAATTCTATGCAGAATTGATTACCGAACTTGAATGCTGCAAAACTCGATCATAATGAGACTTCACCATCGAAAGCCCCACCATAAACTGATATTGTTATATGTAAAAGAGTGTTTGTCACATGAATTATTAGATTGATTGTTAGGTGTTCTCTTTCAAACATCTGTATCTTATATTTACTTTATGTGTATGTATACGTATATATATAATATTATGCTCCATTAAATTGGGGTACGAATAGGAGCAAAGTATTTGAAGCCGACTTCACTATTTTTTTTTAAAAAAAGATAACTTTTTTTAATGATAAAAACATGTTTTGTTGTCACAAAATATAAGACATGTCTGTTTTTAAAAAATTGAGGCTTCCAGATCGAATGCGTTAGGCTATCTTGGCATTAGTAGACGTTAGTTCACGTCAGCTAAAGAAAAAAAATCTTTTATTGTTTTTTTTTATGAATTTTGGTGTCAAACACGAAATGGGGGGGACATTGACTTAAAGTTTGTTCCTAGCGTCTGGCCTATACGTCTTTCATCTCTTCCTTCTGTCCTGATTACTGCTCTCGCTACTAGCTCTCTCTCTCTCTCTCATACGACCTCATACTTGACGCTCCTCTATCTGAATGCCTTCTTCGGCGTTTGCTAAGTACTTCCTACCCCTCAGTCATAACCAGTGCACTGCCTACTCCTCCTTCCTCCCAGCCCTCCCCTTGTACTCCTCTGGTTCCCCGTATGCACGCGCTTGCCGTTTTTAGGTGGGCAATCTGCAGTCGGGCTTGGATCCGGCCGCATGTCTTGCTTACATGTTGCCCCCATTTCTCACTCAATCGCTCTGCCACCCTCTTCAAGAACATCTTTGCCTCCCCCTCCATCGTCCCGTCGACCGCACTCATAAGTGGAGTGAAGTCGCACCCTCTGTCCGCGCTTGCCTGCCCATGTTTCCTCTTCTTTTCTTCTGCTGCTGCTTTGAGGGCTTAAGTCCAGATCACCTTCTCCCTCGAGGCGGCGTGTGGGTTTATCACCCTGGTGTCGAAAATTGCCAGCCTTTGTGGAGCATAGGCCCCCCAGACTTGGAAGTCCCCCCTTGGCGCCGGACATCCCTGCACCTCCCCTTCCTCCCTAATGATCGGCTCCTTTGCGTGGACCGCTCCTGCGGGGTATGTTTCCACTGCGAACACGAAATGAAACATGCAATTGACTGTTGTGTGAGTGTTGTACAAGTCTTGTTCATGTGTTGCTCAACTGTTGTTAAATGTTGTTAATTAAGTTTTCTAAATGGAATAAAACGATTGTCCTAGCCGTTGTTCGTCTTTGCCTGAATTTCAAAAACTGTTTAAAACCGCCTCTGCATGAGGGAACACACCAATTTATTCCGCATTAAACAAAACGATTATCCCAGCAACCATTTATATCTTCACTTAAAATTAAATAGCCTTAAATTTTAGAAACCGCCTGAAACCGCGGCTACATCTTAGGACACATTAATTGGCTGGAACTTAGCCTAAAAGAAGAGTCTGAAGAGGGTGAGTGGGCTTGAATAAAGAAATAACTTAAGTAGTAAATTAGTTTTAAAAAGATAAAAACGTAAGATCATGATGCACACACATAAACTACAACTAAAAATGCTAGTAAAAATGTTTTATAAAAAAAAAAGTTAAAATTGACTAACACAATATTGTCCCAACAGCTATTCATGCATCTTCTATATGTTCTCTTTTCTTTCACGTTTTAATTAAGAGATATAAAGAGAGGAGCAGAGTGGAGCTCTTCTTCCTTAATCCTACCTTCATAGCTAGTGGTTGCTTAACGCTGTTGAAATAGATAATATTATAGGCTATAAGTATACAACCTGCTTACCAAAGGCAGGCGGAGCTTCTACTCTTGCTAGCTGCGACAATATAGGCAATCGTTCAGCTTTACTAGAGAGTAAGAACTGTCAGAGGAAGGCTTCTGCAGTAAATCAGTCTCTGGAGCATTTCAATCCATCAACTAACAACGGGAGGTAACGGAAATCAATTCTCGCTTCATGACGTGTGCATGCAGTGTGGCGGTGCAGCAGGCGATGCGGGTATGCATATATATCGATGTGGCACAATGATGGTGGCGCATATAGACAAGGCATTAATGCAGCTCTAGGTGGCAATACCTGACTGTTTTTATTAGGCGAGGGTCGCTCAGCCTGCCCACGGCTGAGGCCTTGGGGTCTTTGCATTATTAGAAATGCATGGTTTGGTCTAATGGCTTCGATTAAGCTGTTTATTGGGTACTACATTCAATGACCTTCCCTAGACTAAGTCTAATTTATCGACTCTTATTTTAATCTTAAGTGGCTGCAGCAGGAATTGAACCCAAGACTATGCATATGTGAATAACACTGAATGCGATGCTCTACCGGCTGACTGTTCTCTTGAATTTTAGAAACCGCTTAAAACCCTAGTTAAAACCGCTATTGTATCTTTGGACATGTCAATTTACTTAAAATGAACCAACATGACAATTCGCTTGAATCATCTTGAATCTTGAAACCGCTGATGTATGTTGGGGCACGCCAGTAACGCCAATTTGGTCCACATAGACCAAAACGCTTATCCCAGTACGTCGCCGTTTGCGTTTGTTTGAATTTTAAAACCGCTGCTGCATGTTGGGACACGCCAATTTGGTCCAAATGGATCAAAACGCTTGTCCCAGTCGTCGTTTGTGTTCGTTTGAATCTTGAAACCGCTGCTGCATGTTGGGACACGCCAATTTGCTCCAAATAGACCAAAACGCTTATCCCAGTACATCACCGTTTTACGCCGTTTATGTTTATTTGAATCTTAAAACTGCTGCTGCATGTTGGGACACGCCAATTTGGTCCAAATGGATCAAAACGCTTGTCCCAGTCGCCGTTTATGTTCGTTTGAATCTTGAAACCGCTGCTGCATGTTGGGACATGCCAATTTGCTCCAAATAGACCAAAACGCTTATCCTAGTACATCACCGTTTTACGCCGTTTATGTTTGTTTGAATTTTAAAACCGCTGCTGCATGTTGGGACACGCCAATTTGGTCCAAATGGATCAAAACGCTTGTCCCAGTCGTCGTTTGTGTTCGTTTGAATCTTGAAACCGCTGCTGCATGTTGGGACACGCCAATTTGCTCCAAATAGACCAAAACGCTTATCCCAGTACATCACCGTTTTACGCCGTTTATGTTTGTTTGAATCTTAAAACCGCTGCTACATGTTGGGACACGCCAATTTGGTTCAAATGGACCAACACGCTTGTCCCAGTCGCCGTTCATGTCCGCTTATGAATTTTGGAAACCGCCTAAAACTGCCGCTGCATCTTGGGATTTGCATATGCTCAGGGGAATTGTTTGGCAAGTGCCCCCCACGCTACGCTTCCCGGGGCTATGCATCTGATGCAAGCAAGCTTGCGAACGGCCCCGGAAAGCAAGAAAATTAAATGAGAACTACACGATTGACGCACATCGGCCAGCCGACCGGCCGATCCACCCCCCCCCGTGGAAAACCCGCAGAACCCCCCCTTCCCCGGGAAAAAAGTCCGGGGGTATGCTCTGACGCATGCTTTCCGCGGTCGCTTTCCGGGGCCACCCATATATCTGACGCACGCATGCATGGCGATGGGTTAAAGTCGGGTTCACGCTTTTCTGGACCATTTGGGCGGGATCTTTCTAGGGCCTTTTTTAGCCCTGAAAAGCGAAGCGGGGGGCGTAGGGAAGCTAGGCTCCTACCGTCCTAAGAGATCTCCTCTTAGTTCATAAAGGGTAAGTATTATCATGCATGAGTCTTCACTTCTATCCTACTTTCCCTACAGAGACTGCTACTTCTGCATAAAGCTTTACTTCCACATGCATGCTTTCTAATCATTAATGCATGTTCTCTAATACGCTCGTAATGCGCGCACTGCGTAGATTCCTGACTGGGGCGCCCATCACAATGCTACGTGCCCTTCCCCTCATAAGTCTCGTCCCGAGACTTCATGTATAAAGATTGTGAGACAGCCTCTATTAGGAACGCACTTGTTGTTGTGTGCCGCCTATCAGACATGCGTTCAAACGGTGAAGGAGGGATTTCCCTGCTTTGGGGTTCAAGGTTGCACTTCAGTCGATCTGCTTATGAATCAAGACGGGGTGCTCCCTCTGCACTCCTTTGCATCAATTTTTCTTGCTGCCCCGACCGTACTGCCTTGCAAAAGCATGACACCTTGCTCTCTTAGGTTAAGTTTCTCTTCTTCTCTTCCTCCTCATTGCATCTTTTTCAGAAGAATTTTCTTTTTTTCTTTCTCAGAGTCTCTCGGATGCGCCTAGGGATACGCGCTTTCGCTTTCCACAGACAGGTGGAAAAACCTCTCTCTACTTGTCATGCTTCTCTCTTGTCTCCTACAACTACTCATACAACCCTTTTCTGCTTGTCTTTTTCTTTCTCCTTCCTTCACTTCACTCGCCACCAACTCCCTTTACTTCTCTTCCATTACCTTTCTGGCACTTCAGTCGATCTGCTTATGAATCAAGATGGGGTGCTCCCTCTGCACTCCTTTGCATCAATTTTTCTTGCTGCCCCGACCGCACTGCCTTGTAAAAGCATGACACCTTGCTCTTTTAGGTTAAATTTCTCTTCTCCTCTTCCTCCTCGTTGCATCTTTTCCAGAAGAATTTTCTTTTTGTCTTTCTCAGAGTCTCTCGGATGCGCCTAGGGATACACGCTTTCGCTTTCCACAGATGGGTGGAAAAACCTCTCTCTACTTGTCATGCTTCTCTCTTGTCTCCTACAACCACTCATACAACCCTTTTCTGCTTGTCTTTTTCTTTCTCCTTCCTTCATTTCACTCGCCACCAACTCCCTTTACTTCTCTTCTATTACCTCTCTGGCATCCACTCACACCTACATGCCCCCTCCCTCCAACGCCGCGTCCCCGCGGCTAAGAAGACACACAACGGACAAAGAAAAAAAAAATGGGCACAAGGCACGACTAGACAGAGAATAGGAATAATGAGGTGTCTGTGGCGTAAACGAGTAGAGAGATCTGTCCATTCCCTGAAGAAAAATCGTAGTCGATGGGATGAGCGACGAGACAAATGTGCAGATTTCACGGTCTCTCCATTGTTGATCAGACCAACAATGCCATGGGCATAGCTCTGCAAAGGCCCTGTCCTTCTCTTGCCTTCTTTCCGTCCAACAAAAGAATCGATCGACAGACAGACAGGCGTTATTCCAAGACAAAGACAGACAAACGGGCTTAGGAGATAAAAACACACCTGATGATCTCAGACAAACAAAGAGCGGAATTCCAGATACGGACACACAGGTAAAAGGAACATCAATCGATCGTTCAGGATCTATAAAGAGTTACTGGCAGACCCAAATGACTCAAAGTCAATGCCCTTTCCTCTGTCTCTCCTCACTGCATGCCACTCACTGACTCGTTGGAATGCTAGGCTTCTGTGACGTCCCAAATCTCCTCGTGATTGGAGTATCTGGATGCGGCACGTCATCCAGCTCTTCGGCAGAACAACCCGCCTTGAGGCGACGACGAATTTTGTGCCAATACTCCCTCTGCTTCTCTTTGTGAAGCTTGGCTGCCTCACTGGCCTCCCACTCCTCTCGTTTACGCAGGCGGGCAGCTGCTTGCTCTACTTTTTCATTTTCAGATCTCCGCTGCTCCTGCCATCGAGCGATCTGTGCTTTCAACTTTTCTTTTCGGATTCTTTGTTTCTTTGTGGGCTTTGGGCAAAGCTCAATCTTCTTCTCCCCATTGGATTTGTATAACTCGGCTACTGCTTTTGCTACTGCTGCATCAGTGGGGCGCTTTTGTTCAGATCCTGAATTGGGAAGGGAGACGGATGATATGGCAGGCTGCTGAAAGTGACTTTGCATTGCTCTATCCTCCCCCTTCTCTTCATTTTCACACCTAGTCCGTCGGGCCACTTCTGTAACGCCATCTCTGTTCTCATGGGCAGGCGGAGGAGCAGACGAAATGGCAATTTACAACTCAATTTCTCCCTTGCACACCTTCACTTTCTCCTCACTGCAAAGAGTGCTGCTATCTAGATGTTTCTCCAATAATCGCTGCACAGATGCGTCGAAGGAAATCTCATCAACGTCATCCACCGCCTTTCTCTCTTCTTCACCTTCATCTGCTTCTCCCCCCAGACATTCAGTTCGCACAGGGAGTGGCATCTCCCCATTCGTCTCTTCGGGTCCGTTCTCAACGGGACAACAAGTCGGGTCTGACCTCTCGGTGAGGCGACGGCGTACTTCATCGTCAAGCGTGCAGAGAGAGGCAATGAGGGCCTGCATCTCTGTGGTGACAGACTTTCTCCCTCCTTCAACCACTTGGGGGCTCTGTTAGCCTTCTACTTCTACTTCTTTTGCTTCCACTGCGCTGACTGAAGCGAAAATACCAATGGAAGCAACGGGGGCAGACACATGCGTCTCGTAGTGAATATAATCGGAACCATCTGGTGATACAAAACCAGACTTCTCCTCACCCATGGTCGAATCTCGACCTAACTTATTCTTCAGGGGCGCAGGGGTTAAAAGGGACTCTTCCTGACCAGGCTCCCTCTCCGGATCAACCATCGCTGCAGACATGGCAGCCTGGCGTTGATTCCATTGCGTAATTGAAAATCGCCACCCACGTCTTATCTTTCTTTTTTTTTTTTCTTTCTCTTCATTCACCCCCTCTATGCCTGCCAGTTTTTCTCCTGAAAGCAGAGGATGAAGTCTCTCCAAAAGTCAGGCCACAGCCCCTTCGGAATCCTCCTTGGCTCTGTCGTGCTCCAACAGTGTTGTTCCAGAGAAACACTGAGTCTCTCCAAATATCTCCGACAGAATTTTCTCAACGATGAGAAGCACGATCTTGAGGAGGCCCGCCATGTTTCCTTTTTCTTTCCCTTCTCTCCTCATCATCTCAACAGAAAGAAAGCACGTCTGCACACACTTGACTGAAGGTGCGTTACACGTACTGAAGATGGTTCAAATAAGGGACGCAAGTCCCACTCTCGAACTCTACCTTCCTCCCTAGATCGATTTAAGGCTCTGCTTCCACGTAGGGAAGCTAGGCTCCTACCGTCCTAAGAGATCTCCTCTTAGTTCATATAGGGTAAGTATTATCATGCATGAGTCTTCACTTCTATCCTGCTTTCCCTACAGAGACTGCTACTTCTGCATAAAGCTTTACTTCCACATGCATGCTTTCTAATCATTAATGCATGTTCTCCAATACGCTTGTAATGCGCGCACTGTATGGATTCCTGACTGGGGTGCCCATCACAATGCTACGGGGGGCACTTAGAAAATAGAAATACCCC
Source organism: Chromera velia (assembly GCA_018398765.1). NCBI lineage: Eukaryota > Chromeraceae > Chromera > Chromera velia. The sequence continues at coordinate 38,021 of JAHBMJ010000345.1, read as the reverse complement.
AGCCCACGTGCACACTGTCTTTCGGTAAAAACCTGGCCCCGAAAAGCTGAATATGCGCCAAATATGCGTACGTCAGATGGCCCCGGAAAGCGAAGCGGGGTGCACTTAGAAAATAGAAATACCCCAGCCCACGTGCGTGCATGGCCCTGGAAAGCACTGGAAAGTGAAGCGGGGGGCACTTAGAAAACAGAAATACCCCAGCCTACGTGCACGCTGTCTTTCGGTAAAAACCCGGCCCCGAAAGGCTGAATGTGTGCCAAATGTGCGTACGTCAGGTGTTTTTCACCAAAAAAAGGCCCTGGAAAGATCCCGCCCCAAATGGTTCAGAAAAGCGTGTATGAACCCGCGTTCTCATGCATGCGTGCGTCAGTGGCCCCAGAAAGCCACAGGCTGCATCCCCAGGCTTTTTTCCTGGGGGAGGGGGGATTCTGCGGCTTTTCCCGCGGGGGG
>JAHBMJ010000345.1:1730-37560 GCA_018398765.1 Chromera velia | reverse complement strand
GGGGGGGGGGGGTCGGCGCGACCGCCCGATCGGCTGGCCGGCGTGCGTCAATCGTGAAGTTCTCATTTTTCTTGCTTTCCGGGGCCGTTCGCAAGCTTGCTTGCGTCAGATTGGCGAAAGACAGCGTGCATGCATGGGCTAGGGTATTTTTGTTTTGTAAGTGCCCCCCGCTTCGCTTTCCGGGGCCATGCATGAGATGAGTCAGACCTGCATTCATGCATGAGATGAGTCAGACCTGCATGCATGATCGAGTTATTAATAGCTTACAATAGTAACTGGGGAGAACCTCGGTACTGTTAAGTACTGTCACCCGGCCATTTCGAGCTTCTGTCGACCTGCGCATACATCTGCCAGGCTTTTCTTTTTGCGGGAAGAGTGGCAGCAGCTCCTTCCCTGAAACAATAGAGGTTTACTAACCGCACCGACTTACCTCTTTACAGGCCTGCAGACCTGTTTCTGTTCTCAAGTGGACAGCCAACCATCGACCCTGCAAACCAGATGCCGTCTGCAAGCGATCTCCAGCAAAGCTGGCCTATCGTGAAGATTGTTCTCGAACATTTAGTGCCAGACGCCGATGCCGGGCTCTCAGCTGCGCTGCGCTGTAAGAACTACAGCTTCGCGTGGCTGCTTCTGTACTCTCTGAAGAGAGAGAAACTGGAGGCTTGTGGCACTCTCCGTCATGTGGAGTTCTCCGCTTTCCTTGACAGGAAGAAAATGAGCATTTTGGTGGCGTTCCTTCCCCCGTCTATCCGGTCCCTCCGCTTCTTTCAGAACAGTCTGAACGAGGAGATTGCCAAATCCCTCCACGGACTGCAAAGGACGGGGGGACTGTCTGCTCTCAAAACAGTTGACTTCCCGCCTTCCGAACAGAACAGCGCAGCAGCACGCACCCTCTTCGCTTGTCTCCCCTGTTCCTTGGAATCCCTTAAAGTGCCAAAAGGTGCGAACATCACCGTGGACGCGTGGCGTGTTCTGGAAGAGAAAATGGAGGAGGGGGAGATGGAGAACTTGACTGACCTTTCTATTCACCCCGATGCCTTGGAGGACACTCAAGCGGGGGGGATAGCCCTTTCCCTCCCGTCCTCTCTTCGTTCTCTTGACGTTTCCAAACCTTCTTTTTTCGGCAGTGCCGAAGCCGTACAAAAGAAGTATGTCTACCTTGGCCAGCGTCTGGAGAGCGCGCACCTGTCTGGTCTAGAACACCTGAACCTGTCTTTCTGCAACCTCACAGAAGTAGAGGCCAAGTCGGTCTTCCCCTATTTTCCCCCGTCTCTCGCCTCCCTCGATCTCTCTGGGAGCGAGCGGCTCGGAGGGAGTGCATGGGAGGAGCTTCGAAAGAGAATGGCAGACAGTACAGAGACGGGACTGAACTCACTCAACGTCCTTCACCTGTCAGGCTGCAGTCTACAGAAGGTTGAAATAACCTTCCCCCAAAATCCATTAACCGATTCTTCTGTACCTGCTTCCGTGGCTTCTGCCATCACAGGAGATGAGTCAACCCTGAAGGATGTCATTGACTCCCTCCCTCCGTCCCTGGAGGTCTTGGACCTCTCTCCTCCTCGACAGACCACAGGCCGAACATTCCCCCCCCAAAGCCTCAAAAGACTTACCGACCAATTCCTTGACGGCACGCTGCCTCTGCAGGAACTGGTGCTGATGGGCAATTTTTTTTTTAATGACTACTCGCTGAGTTATGAGAACGCAGTATCTCTTTTGCCTTCTCTGCCGTCTTCCCTGAAGAAACTCAGTGTCAGTTTCTCTGTCAGCAGCCTCGGATACTCCGACATCGGCGAATGGAGCGACCCAACTCGTCTAACAGAGAGCTTTGGAGTCAGACCTCTGGGGGGCTCCTTAGAGAAGCTGTCGCTGCGAAGTGTGGTAGGCACCTGCGCCTCTGTCCTCTTTCCCCGTTTATCCGCAACGCTCCAATCACTATCCTTCACCGTCCCCATGAGTGCACAGGGCGTACCCGGGGGGTCACTAGACCCCGAGGGGTGGACGGCTTTGGCTGAGAGGTTCAGGAGGGGGGACATGACTCGGTTCTCAGAGATGGAGGCCGATGTCTGGTCAATTGATCCGGAGAGCGCCAGCATTTTATTCAGCGCTCTGCCGACTTCTCTCAAAAAATTACGCATCGACTGTGACCCCTTCATGAGTGTGCAGTATTGGAGTGCATTTGCAGAACGTTTCAAAACGAGGGGGTTTGATCGTTTTCGGGAACTTGTGATCAAAGGCGTCAGTCGGAGGTTTGAGGTGGGGATGGCCGATCTCATGCAAGAGCTTCCCGGCTCTCTTGAGAAACTCCATTTACTCGACACGTCTTTGCAGACAAAGTCGTGGCAGAATTTGGTCAAGAAGCTAGAGGGAGGGGGTTTGGGAAGGCTTCGAAGTTTGTGGCTTGACTGTCCGTTCTTCGGGGTGGGGTCAACAAACAACCGCCCGTCAACAGAGGAGATTGCAAAAGCGATTTTCTCCCTTCTCCCAGCGAGTCTCGAGAGTCTCCATCTCTCTCAGACCCAAGTCAGTCTCTCAGGATGGGAGGCGCTTGGGTTGAAAATGCAGAGCGGTGGTCTGGTCGGTCTGAAGGAACTGCAAGTTTCAGAAGATGGGCCGTTTGCTGAGGAAGAATTGAACGTCTTCGTTCCCTTCCTCCCCCGATCTTTGGAGACACTTTCCCTAAGTAACACGGGTAAACCACTCCCTCGCAGCGCCCTCACGCCTCTTATTGACCAAATTAAGAATGGCGAGTTTCCAGACCTTCGAAAGCTGAGCCTCCAGCTTTGCAAAGAGAACTCAGAAGGTTCAGGCCCCTTTTCTCGCAGTTTATTTTTTGGGCTGAAGGACTTTGAATTTTAGTCGTTCACTTCATACCAAGAACGTACAGCTACACCGCTACCGCTATGTAAAGTTTACGCCGGTGTTTCATACGTGTTTTCAGCTTTTTTGCTAGCTTTTTTGCAATTAAGCCGCCAATACAGTCGATAGTAATATCATAGTATTCAGTCAAAAATTATGTTGGTCACATAAAAGCTCTGGCTAAACTTTATATATGGATTTGGTCTACCAGGTGGCCTAGCTACTAATAGCGCCTACTATAAGCTGTTACTAGCTAGATCTTCAAATTTGTTCAAGTTTTTTTCTGTAGGTTTTTAATTAAAATATTAATATTATTGTTATTATTTTTTGTGGCCTTAATAATAGAATTAAATTGAATTGAGGCGGTTAAAGCCGGTGAGCTACTACTTAGGCTCTGGCCAACCATGGGGCATGATATGCAATGTTGGGTTATTGACCTAGCGCATTGATCCATTAACACATGTCAACACGAACTCTCTCTAATTTGGCTATACACTCCTCAACCGCCCTCATGCCCGCGAGAGGCTGGAACGACGAAATAAGAGCGATCATCTCTCGGACTTTCTTTTTATTCTCCCCCACTCCCCTACCAGCAGAGGCAGCCACCCATTGCACAATTTCCACCCATTTCTTAATGGGCGCGCGCTCCTTTATTCTGCTGATGATTTTGTCAAGCTTCTGTCTTTCCCTCTCTGTGTCCGCACATTCCGTGAGCAAGTGGATCTCATCACAAACTTTTCTACCAGAACAAGCTGAGCAGGTCTTCTCCAGCTCCCCTAGATAATACTAAGCAGAAATCCTAAGCTAGATCCTAAGGTATAAGGGAGGGGGGGGAAATGCTTAATAGAAAAGTTTTAAGTTTCAGCCTAAGCTTTCTAGAAGTGCTGGTAGGGACCCTCTTTCATTCTTTGTTCAAGCAGCAGCATGTCGGCATCTCTTTTACTCTCTGCTCAGTCAGCGACATGAGTGCACCTCTTTCATTCTTTCCTCAGTCAATAGCATGACTGTACTTCTTTCATCCTTTGCTGAAGCAGCAGCATGACTACACCTCTTTTATTCTGAGTTTAGACAACAGCACGACTGCACCTCTCTCATTCTCTGTATAGGGAGCAGCCTGGCTCCATCTATCTCACTCTCTGCTCTGTCAGTAATATGACTACACCTCTTTCATTCTCTAGTACTCAGTCCGCAACATGTCTCCGTCTCTTCCACTCTCTACTCAGTCAGCAACATGACTGTACCTCTTTTATTCTTTGCTCAGGCAGCGGCATGTCTTTCATACTTCGGACAGCACCGTTTAGCTCGTTTCTCCACAAAATTGAGAAGATTCCCCATCGTTGGAATGCTTTTGCTATTTTTTAATTTGTTGATAAATCATATGAGAATGAATTTGCAAAAAATGAAATGCTGCAGTGTAGCTGAATTTAGTTCAAAGGATTGTTTTCATAATTCAAAAACGAGACTTGCTATCGGTTTTTATCAACTTTTTATGTGTTTTTCAATCAAATTCTTATAGTAAAAGATTGTGCAGCTATGTTATATGAGAAAGAGTGTTTAAGCATTGAATTAGGCGCCTTTTAATGGCTAAAAACCCTAGGAGACGGCTCTTTAATTTATGTTTTTATAGTAGAAACAATGCACCTGTTGGATGCACCTGAAATGCACTTGAATTCAGGTGCATTCGTTCAAAACACCTTGCACCTTGCACCTATGCACCTTTTCTCGTCCTTATTATTTAGAGGGCCGGTCTTAGTAGTCAGCCACAACCATTCCATCAGTGCCTTCTTTTCTGCCTCCTTCTCCCTTTTTTTTTTCCGAGTCTTTCTGAAGCATAAATTATATGCTGCATAATGTTAAAAAAAAAAAACCTCCACTGGCATTCTTCCTCAGTTTTTTTTTTGCTGTGATACGCCCACCGTCGCGGCCCACGTAGTACTGGTGATTACTACGGTGATTATGCAGAAGATAAATCTGATAGTGCCGTTAGTGCATGCGAATCCAGCTACAAATCCGGCGTAAGATCCAGCTTAGCGCTTTCCCAATGATTCAAAAACGAACAAAGATATCGATCATAACAATATACTACATAGTATTGCTAGTTACTAGTAAATCGAACGGTTATATTTTAGTTAATTGTTTTAAGTATAAAGACTAGTAGTAAAGGCTGCTTTAAAAGGCAGTGGAAACAAGTGAATATCGTAGAATTCGAAGATCCTCTTTAAATCAAAGATTGCTCAATCAAAATGTTCCAGCTTGACACCATTGCGCCGGTCGCAAGCAAGACTAGGAGCAGTCATGGCGGCAGGAGCCTGAAAGGAGGAAACAATTTCTTACCAGTTCAAGCTGCTGTGCGATTCCTCACTGCGGACCTCATTCACTAAACATTCATTCACTAAACATGAAGGGAGAAGGGACGCATGTCAGTAAATCATGCCATGCTACTACACTGCCACATGCAGAGATCAGGTACATCATGCCAAGCCAACTCTGGAGGACCAAAAGGACCGCAGTCAAATCGATCGAGCCACAAACCTCCACTGAGAGTTTCAGAAAGTGGGACCCGGCTGGCGAAAATCGTCTGCACGGCTTCCATGCACTTTTCGGGCAGTCATACCGTCAGAGCACAAACTTCACCGGTCCTGTACAGATACAACAAACGACTACATGCGCCACAAAACGAGCGTAGATCGATGCAATTTCTTTTCTTTTCTCTTTTTTTTTCAGGTACACCAAAAAACCGCTGAGTCTTCCGCGCAAGAAGTCGGAAGGAGGCCGCTAGCTCAGCCCATTTCTCGGAACCGTTTCTTTTGTTTCTTCGGTTCTGATGTGCCCTCCTCCTCTACCTCTCCATTTCCCTCTTTGCTCGAGGGGGGAAGAGACGCCTCGCCCTCACGCACCGACACGGAGAAGGAAAGCAGAGTCATCAAAACCTCTACGTACAGAATCTGAAGACGCAACCGAAAGGTCGACCACCAAACCCGAAAGTCCCGAAAAACAGAGGACCTCCAATGCCCCCAAGATTTTGCTGCAACTCTCGACTCGCTCTTCGCCCCTGCGGTTGACGTTCCCACCCTGACCGAAGATCCCGAACCCTTCTCCTCTGCCCGAGATTCGATCAATGAATTCTGTCTGTCAGTGAGACCACCTTGGACACAGTGAGAAGCGAACCAGTCGGCAGGCATCAGGGGACCTTTTCCCTTTACAGAATCTTCCGAACAAACAAAGGACCCGAAAGTTTCCGGTGTACACTCAGACGCAACAGCAAGATTGAGGGTCAACGCCCCAGGAAGCTCGCTCCACTCAGGTGCGCCTCTGCGTGCAACTTTTGGAGACACAGAGGGAAGGGAGGGCACCAGGGCGCTCCACTCGTGTCTGTGACTTTCTGCATCCTCCGCCCGCTTCCTCTCAACTGCAGCTCGTTGAGCTGTCTCGACCTCCTCTGCGGCCTCATTCGGAAGCAGAAGGCCCCGCACAGCCGCCTCTCCCATAATACGAAACCGCTGCCTGGATGTGCCACCCAGGTCCAAATTTAAAGAGCGCACAATATTTGTTGCCTGCGACGAATGGAAACAGAGAGAGAAAGAAGAACATAAATTGACGACCAGATGCATGCAAGAATGAAGCGGTATAAGTCAGTCTTGACTTCATTCAGAAGGGTAAAGCAAATGAATCCAAAATGATTGATTGCACATAGCTGTCTTTTCTCCCGCACTTCCCACCCCGCCAACCCCCACGCATGCAAGACGGACCCGAAGGACCCACAGAACATCTCTTGGGAGTCCCCTGAGAAACTCGTTGATGTCTCCGGCAGTTGTGCCCCTGCATGCATCAATCCAATCAATGGGTGCATGGGGGGTTTTCAATTTCGTCATCGGATTTGGAGCAGGGGAGGAAAGGTTGCATGGCAAAGCGGAATGGATTGTCTGTCAGAAGGAGGGAAAAGAGCCTCTCGGAACAAGAGAAGAGAAGAGACAAGGGAGACGCATCGAGCCGTCTCTCTCTCTCTCTCTCTCTCTCTCTCTCCCTCTCTCTCTCTCTGTCTCTCTCTGTGTGTGTGTGTGTGTGTGTGTATGTGTGTGCGTGGATTGCCTGCCTCTCAATGCTGCTCTCCCTCTTTTCTCGCATGGTCTCCGCTCCTCTCTCCAACGCATCTCTCTAGCGCAACCTTTTCCTCTCCTTTGGCCTTCTGTCTGATTCGGGACGAGCTTTGGCTGGCTGCATGGCTGAACAAAGTGACTGCTTGACTCTCTGACTCTCTGACTGACTGAATGCTGTCCCGCGCCCTCTGTCGGTCCTCGTCATGCATTCTGCTTCCCAGTCGGGTCCTCTTGCTCTTTGAGGATCTGCAGAGGCAGGGAAAGGGAAAAGAGGGGATGAAATACAGAAAGAAAGAAAGAAGAAACGAAACCAACACACAAAGGAGAAGCATCAAAGGCAGAGAGACAAAAACACAGTCAGCCAGAGCGGGAACGGGAGAAAGACACGTGTCTGTCTGCCTTGTCCTTCTTCTCCTTCAAGTATCAATATGTCGATCCATGTAACGGAGTTTCCGGCCCTGCATTGTGTCGTGTCACCGTCCACAGTATGGCCGGGGTGAGACAACGCGCCGGTCCTCTTAGCCACAAGAAAACAGGAGACTGAAGAACGAAGAAGACTTCCACAAGAACGCAGTTGGATGAAAAAGAAGGAGACAGTCCGAGAGACAAGAAAACAATGTAAAAGGAAAAAGAAGAGAGTATGAAAAAAGCAGCGCAGTGGTGATCGAAAGCAAACGTCACTCTTAGAAAAGCTACCTCCATCTCTCTCCATCGGACTACCAGACAAATACATCCCCGAATTCAACTGAACGGCTCTGACCTAAATGTAAAGACCAGTGAGAGCAGCTCAAACCCCCTCTCGTCCAGTCCCAGTCGGATCGCGGCTTCTCTTCCGACGCTCTCATCCTGAGTCACCAGAGCCTCCCAGAGTTGGCAGTACCCTTTTCTGAAGTCGGGAGTCAACCTTCTGTACATGCCGTGATCCAACAGAACAATCTGGGGGACAGCGCTGCCATCCGATCGTCCTGCGGTGGCCGGAAAGAGAAAAGAAAAGAAAAGAAAAGAACAGAGGGGTCCGGGAATACAGGAGGTTCCGCTCTGTTCTGTCAGTTATCGATTCTCACTCTCTGCTGCCTGCTAGTCTGACTCGCCATGCACCTGGTGGCCTGATTGTCTTACTCGTCCTTTTCGTTGGATGGAAAAAGAACAACACAGAGCTCTCTTGTCTGTGGCTTTCTATTCGTGTGCGTGTGTACGAGTGTGTGGGCGTGCAAGCAAGTGCCCCGGCTGTTCTAGTGGGCGCGAATCGTTGCATTGCGTCTCTGACAGATGGATGGATGGCTGAATCGACTCCCTCCCTCCCTCCCTCCCTGACTGACTCTCTCTGCTAGGAAGGGGACGAACGAGAATGTTGCCTGGGTGTGGATCGCAGTGCACAAATCCTGCAGCAGCAGCCAGGAAGGAAGGAAGGAAAGAAGGAAGGAAGGAGGCATGCAGGAGGAATCGATTGCTCAGCGATGATGTCAATGTCGGAAGAAATGAAAAGACAGGCAGGCTCAGGACAGGAAACTCCCGTCACACGCACATGAAGAGAGACAGGCGTAGCAGAAGAAAGCGAGAAACAAAGAAGCGGGGCCGGAAAGATTTGCAAAAAGCCAACTGCCCTGGCTCTGCCCCTACGCACCCACCCACCCACGGAACCATGCACTCACCATGGAAATGCATCATGTCTCCAAAGACCTCACTCAACAGGGGTGCGACTTCAGATCCCTTCACGTCCATATTCTTCAGACCCTCCTTGTCGTTGATCTTCACTCCTCTGTGTGCAATTACGCGGACACGAACACATGGTGTGTAAAGAACACAAGAAGTGAAAGCACACATGCAATTTCCAAATCTTTGACCTTCAATCTTCTACAGTAAGTGACTGAGTGAGTGAATTGGACGAAATCGACATATGACCACTATATTTCCATTCATAGGGCAGACATCCTCTAACACCATGCACGAAGGATTCCAGCAACGCACCTCACAAATTCCATCGTCAGCACGCGGTCAGTCGTCAGATCCCACTCGATCTGCAGGCATCACCAGGCAGGCCAGAGAGAGAGCAAGGGAGGCAAAAAAAAGTGAGGACATCGTTCCGTTATGGCTTCTTTATCGGGCATCGAGAAGCGTCAGTCAACAGGGCGGAAGGGAAGAAGAAAAGGAAGAAGCGAGCGAACAGGAAAGGCAAAAAAAGAAAGAACAGAAGGAGGCCAGCTGCCTAGATCGTGTTTGTATCAGCCAAGACAGCGAGAAGGAAGCAAAAAAGTGAAAAGAAAAGAAAAAGAGAAAGAACAGGGGGGCATGGAGCAGACATACAAACCCAGCCTCCGATAGACAGGTCGGAGGAATGGAAACGCACGGACAGATATATCGCGACGCCCTTTCATTTTCGCCTCAAGGTTGGATGGATTCACAGAGAGAGAGACCTCTCAGAGAAGAGATAGGGAGAGGGAGAGGGAGAGAGGATGAAATTTCGCGATGTGATGAGTTCCTTCCCCACTTTGATGAGTTCCTTCCCCTATCTTGAAACGAAAAGAAGGAAGGAAGGAAGCATCCATGGACAGGAGGACCTTTCCGATCACATCACAGAGACAGCCCGACCTACCTTGGGGACGTAAACTTTTGGGTTGTCCTCAAAGAGGCGGGACACTCGGGAGGCATTGAAGCCTTCTGCACTCACTCACCCACTCACTGACTGACTGACTGACTGACAAAGAAGGCAGAAGAAAAAAACGGAAGAAAATGAGAACAAAGGAAAACATTTTGCCCCTCAGTACTCATACAGAGTGAAAGAGAGAGGGAGCCAAAGAAGGTAGGGAGGCAGCAAGAAAAGACGGGCAAAAATAAAAATGAACATACTTTTCTTAATTTCGTTTCTTTCCATCTGATTTCATTCAAGCTCTATTTGCCTCGATTCTCTCTCTCCTCCCTTCTTCCGACCTTGTCTGAAGGAGAGCTCGTGTCTGATGTTCTGCTCGAATTCAGGGAATAACCAGCTGTACTCATACTGCATGCATGCACACACGTATTTATTCATACAGAGATAAGAATCCAAAAGCGGCGGAGGGGGGCTTTTTCTTTGTGGCAGCTCTGGGTAATCAAGGAGGAAAGGGAGAGAAGAGTAAACGAAAGTCAATTGAAAGGCAACAGACAAGCCTGAGCACGCACAAACCATTCAAAATATGAAAAGGTGGAAAAAGAAGAAGAAAAAGAAGATGAGACAATCCTGAAGATGCTTCCTCAAAAAACAACGGAAGGGAGAAGACGCACACAAAAGACGCAGCCAGAAAAGGAGAGAGAATGAAGGGCGGCATAAAAGGAAGAAGAACAGCCGCAAGAGTAGCTTTAACTGACGTCAGGGTAGGCTTTGCCAAGAAGAAACATCAAAAGCTGCAGGCAGACAGGCAGCCAGGGAGACAGCCAGAGAAGAACAGGAATGTTCTGTTGTGTACGACCGAACAGACATGCGCAGGTACATAAATGCGTGTAGAGACGTACTGAATGAAAGGCAGGTAGCCGCAGGAGCGATGGAAGAAAGCCTAGTGTGAGAAGAGACAGCTACTAAAACAAACTTTCATTCCTCGCTTCTTCTAAAGGTTCTGAAAAAAGGAGAAGAGCAGGAACAAGATCGAAAGAAGCCGAAAGAGATCGCCACAAATCCAATTAATTCAGTCATCACCTGCCGCTCTCCATCTCCCACTGACGAACGAACCTTCATTGTGAGAAAGTCGGAGGAGATCTGCGATCTCAAATGCGGATATTGAAGTTTCACAGCGACCTCCTTGCCGTTATGACGGACGGCACGATGAACTTGTGCGAGAGACTGCGAAGGAAGCAAAGACAAGAAGCAAACAGGAAAGAAAATTACCATCATTTGAATTACCCTGTGCCGGAATCTAACACACAGACTCTCTTCTCGTTGTCTTTTCTTTTTTCTCCCTCACTCCATGCGGGCCGCCACACAATGGGAGTACATGGTCGTTTGGCGGGCACAGAGAAGGAAGGAAGGAAGGAAGGAAGAAAAGAAAAAAAAACACACACACACAACCTGTCCCAGTCTGTCCCAACACCTCTCTCTCACATCGCATCTTTCCTCTCGTTCATGAGTGAAATCTTCGAAAAGGCGCCACCAAACAGACAGAGAGTGTCAAGTCATCTCCTCAAAAATCTTTCTCTCTCCCCCCCCCCCCCNCCCCAACACACACAAGTGCACGCCTAGCTGTGCGCCCACCCACACGCACGCCTTCACTGACTGCAGCAGCGATGGGTTCGAATTCAAATTCCCTGAAGAAGGTTTCCGGGTCCTCTCCGAACTCTTCCTTGAAGACCCTCCTGATCCCCGACCTGAATTCAACATAAACCAATAAATGGCATTGAATGAGTGAATGAATGAATGAATGGAACCCTTCATGTATTCAAATAAGATTCATTGAAGACGATTCTAGCCATGTGGGCACGAAAGCGCTGCAAACATGACTGTCATGTCATTAGTATGTCTGCACAGGACCCTCCCGGTCTCATGCACTCCTGCAGGGGAAAGGATCAACTTCAAAAGACAAAACAAGAAAGTCCGCATCCAAGAACGAACGTCGTTCAGAAAAGAGAAAGAACGCCATTGTCTTTGAATGGCGGCACGGGCTCTCTCTCTCCTGTGGGCCGAAGCCACACTTTTCTCTTACAGAAGGATGTTTCTTTCTTTCTTTTTGAGAAGAAATTTTCTACGAAAGCCATCGCATCCGGTCATCTGGTCAGCTAGGGCAAAGAACGAGGGAGGACTGCAGGAAGGCGTTCTCTTCTCGCCTCGTGTGCATGACCAGGGTGTGCTCGCTATTGTGCGTTTTTGTTCTTTTTTGAAGAGAAGAAACCACCCGCAGGTTGGAATGACAATCAACTGACCAAGGAAGGTGGAGCGCCTGGTCGTGCAAGACCTTCAGCGTGTTCGTGTACTCTTCTGGCAACACATGGTTTAGAGTCGCAACATACTGCCCTGCAGAGGAAGAAAAAGGAAGGGGAAAGAAACCAAGATGCTTAGAGGAGATTTTTTTCCCAAAAAAAACAGGGATCCGTCGGTCGGTCGGAGTCCGAAGGCCTTCTCTCACCAGACTTGTTCCGTGTCTCTGGGTACATGCAGCAATCGGGGTGTGTTTTTCCTGTACATTGATTTCAGACGCGCAAGATCCATGCACACACATTTAAATGCGTATTCCTACGAAGGTATAAGTTCACTGACCGAACTTATTGTAGATGCCCCCGTGCTTCTTGCAGCAGTAAAGCAGACGCTCTGCGCATCTCTGGTGTATTTTTTTCTGCACTGATTTGTATTCCTGCACGCAGACAGACCGTCGGGTTTCCGGCAGACTGAGAAATTGCCTCCCTCTTTGCCTGCTTTTCATATTACTCTTGGACGCTGCATTCTCTTTCGCACTGACTTGCGCTCTCATACTCCTTCTTCTGAGAGCAGATGTTAGTTTTCATGGATATGTGTTCCACTGAAGTTACATCTGTTATGAATGGCCCTCAGACTGCACTCCATCCCCGATCAGCCCAACCGATTCCGGATAAGCCATGGTCCTGCTCGTGACTGAGATTTGCCGTCACATGCGAAAATATGAGTGCATGCACACACACACACACACACACACACACACACACACACACACATACACATAGACATACACACACATACACACACATACACACACATACACACACACACACTCTTACACACACACACACACACACACACACACATACACCCATACATGCTGAGTTGGTCTGTATCTCTCCCAAACAAACCTCGGAATCTGGATCGAGGTTGCGCAACGACAACTTGTAGTCCAAGGCAGAGATCCCCGCATAGAAGCACGTGCGTACGAAGCGGGTCGTCCCGCTCAGAGCTGCACCCGGGGTGGGGGGGAGGGGCGCAATCATGCAATCACTTCAAAAAGGAGACTGGAATATTAATACAAAAAGAAACATAGAAGCAAAGACAACCTTGAAACAACGAATTTTACCCGAGATGCTCCAACACCCACTCACTTCTGATTCCCCTATCCACAGATCCTCGAATCTGATCTGAGAGCGTTGATAGACGGGAGAGGTCTTCTGTGCCATGCACGAGGAGACTGCTACTGGATAAGGAAAGAAGGCACACGCCACTGCCAACTGCGCCAAAGCCCAGTCCGAGGACGCGAGTGTCTGCGCGAAACTTTGAAGACTGCCCGTACCATCTTTTGGGAAACGTGCGTGCCGAATACATGGAATGAACCGTCTGATCGCAAAGCAAAGGAGACTTCTTTCGACACAATCGGGTAGCGGCCCGCATTGTATTGATGTATTGACCAAGAGGGATTCTTCGGGCGCAGATCAATCCAGAGACACGGCCGCCCTAATGCAATCCCTTCTGAGTGACTTGGAGGCAGTGCTATTACTCTGCTACACGTGCAGGAAGTTCACAGATAGAGACAATGATACCTTTTACAATCTTTTACATGCATGCTGCCGGCGTGATTGACCGTCTCGTATCACAAAGCGCGGTCCCGGAAAGCTATTAATAGGAGCTATAGGCTCGGGGGGCATGCACTTACACAATTATAAACATGCACGGTTTTCGAAACAGCGAGCCGCGCGCGCAATGCGTGCGCAGCTATACCAAGGTCGTAAAAGCGGAAAAGATCGATCCGAGATCCTCTCAGTCCCTCATACTCCCTCAGATAGTCCTCCCTGTGTGCTGCTGCTACATCTACAGCCAACGCTTGCATAAGCGTTTCCATCTGCGTGAACTGGCCGTACTGTGGGTCCGCTTTCTGCAATTCCACCACCAGCTGCTTACCCCAAAGATCGGCAGCATGAAGAGCAGATTCCTGTTGGTCTCTGCCTTCTTGATCTTTGCCCACTTGGGCCTCGTGTGTTCTCAGAACTCTGATTTGCCCCCTGTTCCTGCGGATCTGTTTGTTGATGCGGATCCGCTGTTTCCTCTAGAGACTCTGTTCTCAGACAATGCCACGAAGTCTGTTCGTCTCCACCCTTCAGGAGAACAGATCCTCTTCCTTGCTCCCTGGGAGGGGAACTCCAACGTGTTCATCGCCAATGTTTCAGACGTGCACAACGAGAGAGCACTTGTGACCACATTCAAAGAAAGGACCGTGCGGGCCTCCTGGACTCACCTGCCTAACGTCCTTCTTCTGATCGTGGTCAGTGCGTGAACGCAGCTGCATGGCCGTCTCCTCGACGATCAAAACATATCCGGGTGACCGTACGTATATCCCGTACATGATCTCTTGCCTTTCCCCATCTCTCTTGTTTTGACTGTCTGGTTTGCGTTCTTCCATTTGTCTTCTCCTTCGGACCCAGCCGTCGTGTGCTGTCAGATGAACGAAAGATGCACGAAATGGTTCGCTGTGGTTCATTTTCTTTTGTGTGAGTGAGACTGTAGGGAGGTTACGGGGACTGTTCTAGCTCTGTTTTTCAGGATTTACACACATTCCACATTTGAGATGGTATTAATACATTGTTCTCCTTCCTAGCTGTCTGTGAACACACACACACACCTACCCGCAGGACAACGAGGGGGACGAAAACTATCAACTGTACTCCGCCGACTGCAACGGCCTCCTCGCAGGGGGACGCCCGGCACAGACTGAGACTGAGACAGAGAGAGTCTCAGCCCCCGAGTACAGAAACTGGACGGTGCCCGAGTGTGTGGTCACACCGTTGGGTCGTGCGGCCGCTGGGGGCGGAGACGGGTCTTCTTCTTCCTCTTCCTCTGCCTCCCGGCCTGTGCGAACAGTTCTGGCGGGAATGTCATACAGACACCCCGAAGTGGTGGTGATTGGGGAGAACGGACGGACTCCGGTGTACTTCGATTTGTATAAGTCAGTCAGTGAATATGTTGCAGAGTTTGAAAAATGGAAGCGTGCAAAAATGATCCTAGTTGGGGCTCGACCTCTTTGTATGCGCGAAACAAGAATGAGTAATGGGTTTGCTAGATAGAAGGGGGGGGGAAAGTTCGAATTCAAGTGAGTCTTTCTCCTTTTACCTCCCCTTTTGTGAGCGATGAGATAACAACGTGGCACCAGGAGGCATGTCTGGCTGCCTTTAGAGACAGGATCAGTTTCTGCTTTCTTCTTTCTTCCTTTCTTTCTTTTCTGCCTGTCTGCCTTCCTGCTTGCGTCGGTGAGTGCAGAGTCAACCTTTTGACTGGCGAGAGGGAGTTGGTATACGAAAACAACGCTTACACTTCCTTCCGATTCGACTTGGACCTTCAAGTGAGACTTCTTGCCGGTCCAGTCCCGGGAGGGAGTGTGACTCGGTGGGATTTGGTTTTGCCCTCCGAGGCGTCCTCTTCCTCTTCTATTGTCGGAGGAGGGGGAGAAGGGACGATCTCGTTGGATCGTCTGCAGACGTTCCGTACTTTCGGGTTTGACGAAGAACTCAACTCTCGTGCGGTGGGGTTTGATGAGAGCGGGGATATTCTGTTCTTTGCCGATGGCAAGGACACTGACACCGCGGCGTTGAAGAAAGTGAACGTCAGCAGATGGTTTGCTTCCTCGCCAGACGCAGAGACGGAGGAGGGGGGAGGAGAAGGGGAGGAGACCATTTTGTTTCACAGAGAAAGCGCAGACGCAGAGTCGTTCTTGAGGAATCCTACAACACGAGTAAGTCAGGCGGGTTTTGACTCAGCGTGTCTCTCTATTTTTCTGGGTGTATGTGTGCGTGTGGGAAAGAGGGGGGGAGGGGGGAAGGGAGAGAGAGAAGTCCAATCGAACGAACGGAAGGGATATTCTCTCTCAGAAGAGCAGTCATTCTTTCTCGCTCTCTCCACCCTGTCCTTTTTGTTTTCTCGGTTTTGTCTACCAGCTCTTCTCCCTCTCCTCCCTCTCTGCGCGACTGTTAATTCGTGCCTGTCCTCTTTTCCCTCCCTCCGTGTTTTGAAAGGAAACCTTCTGCCTGCCTGCCTCTTCTTGAAACGCGACAGCTGAGTTCTATGGTTACTTTCCTGTCTTCCAAGTCCATGCAGAGAGCCGATTTTGATTATTGTCGCTTTTCTCCTTTGGCCTCCCAACCTCTCTGTCTGCAGATTCCTGAGGCTGTCCGTTTTGAGTACACGGAACCCGAGTGGGTCCCTCTGCCCAATGCGCCGCCGCACGTGGCACGGGCTCTCGAGGTCCTCTCCGACGCCGCGAAGACGAGAGGCCTCGTGAGTTCCATCTCCAGATCCACAGACGACAAGACGTGGCTGGTCGTCTTCAGTCCGACTGACGGACCTGTCCTTTACGAAATTCTTCGTCCCTTCGACATTTCAGAAGAAGTGGAGGATGGGGGAGACGGCCAGACAAGTGCTCTTGAAAAATTGTTTGTCTCCCTGCCCGAGCTTGCGGACCTCCCGCTATCTCGCCGTGAGCCTGTGGTGATCCCCACTCGGGATAACCGCACGATGGTCAGCTACCTGAGTCTTCCTTTGTGGGAACAGAGAAGAAGAGACGCGGGCCTGCCCCCTCGTGCGTTCCCGATGGTGTTGACAGTCCACGGAGGGCCGTGGAGTAGAGACAGACACCAATTTGATCACACGGACCAAATCATGCAAAATAGGGGGTATGCGGTTTTGTCTGTGAATTTCCGTGGGAGTACGGGATTTGGGCGTGATTTCTTGACAGCCAGCTATGGTGAGTGGGGGGGGCAGATGCATGATGACTTGTTAGACGCAGTGATGTGGGCAGAGAGGGAGAACATCGCATTGCCCAATAGAACCTGTATTTATGGCGGCAGCTACGGAGGGTATGCGGCGCTTGCGGGGTTGACTCTGACCCCCACCTTCTTTGCGTGTGGCGTCTCTGTGGTGGGCATCTCCAACCTGGTCACTCTCGCCAACTCGTTCCCTCCCTACTGGCTTCCCTACAGAGCACATGTCAGTCTGTCAGTCAGGCAGAAGCCCGGTCTTTTCCCTCCCCTTTTTGCCATGCTCCTTTTCACCACGCCTCTCCCTCTCTCTCTCTCTCACTCTCTCTCAGACCAGGATCAGCCACACACACACACACACACACACACACACACATACTCACACACACACACACACACACACATTCACACACACACATACACACACACACATACACACACACACACACACGCGCGCGCGCGCGCGAATTCCATCTCGATCTGCGTCCCCCCCCCCTCCCCCCCACTCTCTCTCTCTCTGTGCCTGTGCCTCTGCAGATGCTCCAAAGAATCGGAGGCGATCCTGCGGACCCCGAAGGGCGTGCCTTTTTGGAGTCCGTCTCGCCTCTCTTCTTCGCTGACCGCATACAGAGGCCCCTCCTCATCGTGCACGGAGCTAACGACCCCAGAGTGCCCCAGGGGGAGTCCGACCAGGTCAGGCAGGCAGGCAGGCAGGCAGGCAGGCAGTGAGTGTGGTAAGGAAAGAAAGACTAGCTTCCTTTTCGTTTTTCAATGCTTAGCCCGTCTTTCAATCGTTCGTCCGCTTTCGTTTTCGATTATGGAGGCAGGGGGGCAACGACACTCTGTGCGCTCCTTCTTCCACTGGTCTTCTGTCTGTACGAGCATACATCTGGATCGTTGTCTTGTAATATCTTTCTTTGTGCAAGTGACTGACCAATGACTGTCGTGCTGCATGGATGCAGATTGTAGAGGCGATGCAGCTCCACGGCACCCCAGTGACTTACCTCTTGTTTGAGGATGAGGGACATGGGCTGTCGAAGGAACCGAACAGGCTGGCGATGCTGGGGGCTGGAGAAGCCTTTCTGCACCAGAACCTGGGGGGGAGGTGTCTGTGTGACGAGACGCTCCTGGGGGACGCCAGGCGAGTGGCGAGAGCGGATACACAGAACCTTCTGGCACCTGCCCCCAGTAGCGACACACCCCCGCGACCATATGAGAGTTCAGAGGAAGGAGAAGGAGGGGTAGAGGAGCGAAGCGAACAGCAAGGACTCTTCACCAGGCTGCTCCTGCGTGCGTGAAAAATGAAATGACAGAGTCAGTTTCCCCTTCCCCCACCCAGCTGCATGGGGGCATGGTTGTGAGGAGGGAGTGTCAGTTTACTGACCGAAAGGTGACACACTAGCTGACATCCATACACAGAGACTGAATGAAGCCTTTGGGTCGTGTCCCCCCTCGCCTGCCTGTCAAGGTTCTGCGATGGGAAGCGGAGCTGAGTCGGGGGGAGGGTGTGGCGGCACTTGAAATTCGGTCCGTTCACATGTGAATGGTTGCAATAGGTCTGTGAGAGAAGACAAAAGAAGGTGAATGAGAAGAACTTAGAGAGAGCAAACAGGTGGACCGATGCACTTTGTTTTTTTGTCAAAGAATTTGTATATTTGCGTGTGCAGAAATGCGAAAATAGAATTAAAAGGTCCAACGATTTCTTCGTGAACGTGGGAAGCATGCGTACAGTTCCTGTAGGAAGCGACTTACACTGTTTATTGTACTGCAATTAAGCCGGCCGGAGTTGTGTTTCGATTTCGGATCAACTGAGTAGTGCGTGCACATGACGGAAGAGAAAGATTCAACCTGGCGGCGGGTGGAGTGAAATTTGCGTTGCTGCTTGCTTGGGCTGTGAATTCGATCAAGGATCATTCGTCTAGCTTATGTCTGCCTACACGTTTGTGCATTCGTGCATGTGATGAGGTGGGGAGGGCCCAACATGTCGATCGTTTGTGGCTCTGCATGGGCTTGCGTCCTTTGCAGTGCGTGTTGCTTTTCTTCTGTGTATGCATACTTGTAGGTGCGTTCTAATTGCAAGTGACCTCCAATCGATCAGACAGCTTTTGTACTTCGTTCAGTTGTTCCCTCTGCTCATTTGTCGAAGTCGACAGAGGTTCTGCCTCCTCGTGATTATATGGCAGCGAAGAAGGAACAGAAATCAGTTTCAACCGTGCATGCGCATATAAATGTAAGTTCCATCATTTTCAATCAAATTGTTTTTTTCTCCTTTGAAGTATCGATCAGGATACTATGATCGTTAATTATTAATCTGATTCCACTGGCATACGTAGCCCTACCAAGCCATATTTCATATAACTTTTCTTTAGCTGGTGTTAGGCCTCAGAGGCGAGCGGGCCGGGGTGACGCTCTGGGCTGAGGGGACGCGAGGAATGCGGTCCCGGAGGACCGGAGTGACGCACGCCGCGCACGCGAGCCATGCAACACTTTCCAAACAACACTTGAATGCGTTACACGGAATTAAACAAACAAACTGTATTGTAATAAATGAAAAGAAGTCATACAGAAATGACCATACAGCTTCCTTTTCTGTATTGGACAGATGAAATACAGAAGATGCGAATTAAATACAAATAAATGAGATTAGAAGATGGACAGTAAGATGTATGACAGTCTTGTGATGCAATGTCCGAAGACAAAAAAAGGTGGAAGAAGGAACCGAACCAGTGATGCACAGACGTTACACGTAAGTTGATAGTCGTCATGCTGCCGTCACGCTAGCCATACCAACAAAAGTGGTAAGCAGAGCACGTTCTTTTTCACGGCCTCTGTTTCTCTTTCGTTGCAGCCATCTCCGGAACCACACGATCGGGAAGGGCTTACCTCAACCCTTCTTTTGTTGGTATGGCTAGCGTGACGGCAGCATGACAACTATCAACTTACGTGTAACGTTTGTGCATCACTGGTTCAGTTCCTTCTTCCACTTTTTTTTGTCTTTGGACATTGTATCACAAGACTGTCATACATCTTGCTGTCCATCTTCCAATCTCATTTATTTGTATTTAATTCGCATCTTCTGTATTTCATCTGTCCAATACAGAAAAGGAAGCTGTATGGTCATTTCTGTATGACTTCTTTTCATTTATTGCAATACAGTTTGTTTGTTTAATTCCGTGCAACGCATTCAAGTGTTGTTTGGAAAGTGTTGCATGGCTCGCATACGCGGCGTGTATCAATCACTCCGGTCGTCCGGGACCGCACTCCTCGCGTCCCCTCAGCCCAGAGCGTCACCCCGGCCTGCTCGCCTCTGAGGCCTAACAACCACTCCCCCCTCCAGTCTGTTCGTCCCGAGCAGATCATGCAAAGGACAAAGCAGGGGCACATTAACATGTCATGTACTACTCAAACTCCCGGGGGCTGCCCTTACCCCAACGACTTCGTTTCTTTTCATTCACAGAGGCTCTTGGATGCGTCCATCCTTTCGCACATTCGAGTAAGAAGGGAAAGAGGGTTTACCTCACTCAACCACCCAGAAAAGATAAAGACAGCAATCACTGTGAGACATTCATTGGACCTGCCAGAAAATTTTTTCTTTCACTCTCTCATATGCGCTGACCAACTCTGGTACATCCACCTCACTCTCCTTCATCCATACGAAAGTCCCATCATCAAACGAGACTCGATACTCCTCCTCTCCATCCTCTGCGGGTCGTCCAGCCAGAATCCGAACTGGCTGAGGCGCTTTCCATCTCCCTCTCTCTCTCTGTCTTTCTTCTGGACGAACCTCCAACTCATCTCCCAATCCGAGCTCGTTGAAGAGCTCACCTATTTCGGGGTTGTTCCCTATCCTGAATGTGGCAGGGCGATCGCTTGAGCGGGGGACTTTCTTCTCTTCTCTCTCTCTTTCTTATTCTCCAGAGTCTTCCTCTGCCTCTCCATCATCCTCTCTCTCACGGGACTCTGTCCGTGGCATACCTGCAGGGATCTCTTCCCCGTCATTTCTGTATGACTTCTTTTCATTTATTGCAATACAGTTTGTTTGTTTAATTCCGTGCAATGCATTCAAGTGTTGTTTGGAAAGTGTTGCATGGCTCGCGTGCGCGGCGTGCGTCACTCCGGTCCTCCGGGACCGCACTCCTTGCGTCCCCTCAGCCCAGAGCATCACCCCGGCCCGCTCGCCTCTGAGGCCTAACACTGGGTGTTGATATCAATCAATACATAATCAATAACAATAAAGCGGGTATGCTTTTTCTAGATATTCCAATTATTTTTGTTTTGCTAGGCATTTAGCATTAAAATTGCTGGAACATTCCAATCATAGTATCATTTACTAGATAATTTATGAGACACATTTTAGGAAACTTGAGGTCACGTCATGTCACGTCTATAGTCACGTACTACAAGGGAAAACGAAAGAAGTTCGGCTTTGAACTAAGCTTTGAAAGCACCTTTATTTTGTTTGTATGATAGAATAGAATAAGATTAATGTTCAGGGTTGCTCCACGGCTTACTGCCGGGCCTAGCTTGACTTGTACCATCAAGAGGTCGCTCAGACACCTCCATGCAGATGGAGCGTTTTAGACCAACCCCTTAGGCTTAGGTGTCAGGACGTTTCCTGACACGTCAATGACTTGACTGACACTAGGACTCACAATGAGTTGATCGTTCAAATTTATATGAAACAAAATCAATTAAGCCACGTCATAGAGAAATTATTGGTAAAAGGCTCATAACACAAGATCACAAACGATCTGGGATGACTCAGAAACCTAGATTGGGGGTGATAATGAATTAAGGGTTTACATTTTCGTGTCGATGTGTTTGCATCTGCCATTGAGGTTCATATTTTTGTGTCGATGTGTTTGTATTTTCCAATGGGGTCCATACTTTTACGTTAATGTGTTTAGATTTGCCATTGGGGTCCATATTTTTGCGTCGATGTGTTTATGTTGGCCATTGGGGTCCATATTTTTGCATCGATGTGTTTGCGTTTGCAATTCGGAACCATATTTTTGCGTCGATGTGTTTGTATTTTCCAATTAATAGGGTCTATATTTTTGCGTTAATGTGTTTGCACTTATAGTTGAGGCCCATATATATATGTTTTTTTAGTTATGGAAATAAATTTTAACATGCAACAGGTTATAACAGATACGCTAAGATCTGTCATAAAATCAGATTTTGGTTTGTCTCTCTTGTGTTTGAGACATATAGGAGACCATGGGCAGGGGATAATTCGTTTTTTGAAAGAGATCGATGGCGAAGTTGGGGGCTGAAAGAGTAAGAGGACGAGAGGGAGATGAAGTAGTGCAGACAAGGCTGATGGAGCGGTATTATAATTTTAAAAGTCCTTTCTTGCATGTTTTACTATTTCGTTGTCGCAAATCTTCTCTGTTCAATTCACAGGAGGAGGGGAACTAGAGGGCCCTTCCAGTCTGAGTGCCTTTTCGAAAAGGAGGTCGCAGCATTCTCCGGGTCTTTCGACTCGGAGGGCGCAAACTGGGCGATCTCTTTATGATTGATTCTTTCTAGGATTCTTTGTATGAAAAAAAAGAAAGAAAAGGAGGAAAAAAATATGAGAATGAAAAGAAGGGAAGAAATGAATTTTAACCCTCAATCATCAATTTTAAGAAGAAAAGGAACAAATGGGTGGGGTCTTTACTTGATTAAAATGATGATTGAGGTTTTTGTTATGCATGCCGCATTCCTATATATGAGGGGCAGATTAAAGTAGATTAAAGCCTTTCTTTCCTCTCAAAGGGTAGCCTTAATTTACTAAGGAAGGGAACCTTTATAAAGTTTTTGCCGTGTCTCTTTTCTCTTCTCTCTATTTTTTTACTCTACCGTTGCTTAAGAAAGTTCAGAGAAACAAGCCGCACTAAAGTGATCGATGAACAGATTACTCCTAGATTTAAATTTCAAAACTAATGGGATGAACCAGAACCTTTAGACAGAATAGGCTAGATCCGCCACTCATGTATGGAGACATATATATGAGGACGCGGCATGTATGACAAAAACCTCAACCATCAATTTTAATATGTATAATCATTGTTGAGTAAGCCTTTTGTCTATAGCATTTAGTCATTTTTTGTTTACTCCTATGTAGTCATCATGCAACTAGCCATGCAATGACTCACCATGATGACACCATTGTTGACGATTCATCGTAAGAGGCCTTTATTTTTGCGTCGATGTCTTTGCAGTTGCATGCAGTTCGGGTCCATATTTTTATGTCGATCTATTTGCATTTAAATTTGCTATTGGGGGGCAATGGGGGGTCTAATGGGGGCTGGGTTAGGTTATTTTTTTTTTTAAGAAAATAATTTTTTTTTTTTAATCCGATTTTATGGTTGCATTCAAGTTGGCAGCATTGTAATAATAATGGATGTCGTTCTTTTTAATTTTGATTAGGTTAATGAAGTGTGTGTTAGGTGGGTGGGGTAGTGCGGAGTCCATATCTTAGGACCTTTGCTCTTGTGAACCGTTACGTAGAGTATGGAAAAAGGTGGCATGAATGGTATTAAATTAATCTACCATAGTCACTATAGTAAACTCCAAATTCCTGAATGGAAAGTTTAAAACCTAAATGAAGTAAGTGACCAAGGACGGTTACTTACAACTAGCAGTGTGCTAGTGGCTGCAATGTGCTCCACAAATTGAATAATGGCTGCAATGCGCTCCACAAATTAAATAAACGAAGACAAAGTAAAACAATAAGGCTAGTATCAATAGACATTAACATAAAATCATTAAAATTAATGCAAACTTAAGTATGAAAGTTTAATGAAACTTGAAACAAAAACTTTAAATCAATTATGTAGTGAATATCATTTGTTTTTGTATTATAATTATTTTATATAATTAATCGACAGTAGTTCAACTTGATGATCGTGATAATAATGATTTCTCTTAGTCAGATCATTTCAATAAATTTTGAGAACAATTTACTACAATATACTACAGTAACAGAGGAAAAGAGTAGAAGAAAAAATAATCATATGTATAGATCTTTTTGAACTCCCATCATCGGCGTGCCATCTCGTATGTACGTATGATTAATTGTGATACCTCATCAAATCTTTCGTTCGCACGTTCCCAAATCTCAGTGATGGTCATGCAGAGTACCCGTCCCCCCCCCAACCGTGCTCATGTCTCCTGTTCAATGTGCAAACGTAAATGAATTTAAAACGGTTTAATCTGTCCACCTCCCCGCAAACAATCATTGCTTTTCTTCCAATGCAACAGCCGTGCTTTCGGAAGATCGACCGACCGACCGACACCAACGCATGACGGATCGAGGCGCGAAAACAAAAGAACATTTGTTCTTCTGGCGGGACTACGTAGGCATCCCGAGAAAAATGAAAGAGCAGCGTTCTACTCGTCGGAGGCACAGATGAAGAGGCAGAGAGGCCTCAAGGGGAGAGACGAAGAAAGAAGCTGGATAGCAGGTGTAGGGGGGTCGACGGGGAAAAAGAGCAGAGAAAAAGAAAGGGTTGGAAGAAGAAATGAGCAGGAAGAAAACGCACCCACACACACACACGCACACACACATGCATGCAGAGAGAGAGAAAGAGAAACAGAGAAAGAGAGAGTTCTGACAGACAAAGACGAACAATGCGCCTCATTGGAACCTGCTGCTTTCCTGACTGCCCCTACCCGCAGTCGAGCAGACCCCATTCGCTTGTATGGCACAGTGACTGCTTCCCCTCTTCATCCGCACCCGAACAGTCCCCTTGAAAGTTCAATCACTTCACTTCATTCCCTGGATGTGCATGGGTGTCTGACTGTTGATCTGCGTTCCCTCCCTCAGCCCCCCTCAGTGCTTCCTCGAGTCTCTGTGCCGTCAGGGGTTTATGCAGCACTTTGAGCGCTCCAGCATTCAGAAATTTTGTCGCTGTTGCTTCGGAGGTCTCGCCTGTGAGACCCAGAATGAGAGGCATTGGCTGAAGTACGGATTCTTCCTTCTCCTGCTCCCCTTTGAAGTGCGTCATGATTCTTGACACAGCCTCTGGCCCTTCCATTATCGGCATATTATTGTCCATCAAAATCAGACGGAAAGCTTTGCGCTCTTCCACCAACAATTCAACGGCCCGCTGACCGTTCTCGCAGATCTGCACTGAGTAGCCCAACCGTCTGATCGCTGCCTCTCCACACACAAGACAGAATCTGTCGTCATCAACCAACAGAATGTCTGCAGCGTAGGAGAAACAAGGGGCAGTAGATGGTGTATTGCCCGCTATCGCTTGAGCTGCTACGGATGGAGTTTGTGCGGAAGTGCTCTTCGTCTCTTCCTCTTGTTTTGAGGCTTCTGGGGAGGCCCCTGAGGAAGAGATGAGTCTCTCATCAAACGTGGAGGCCTCTTTCTGGTTTGACGGAGGTGAAGGCAAAGAAGCTTCGATTCCTCCTTGTTTACACGCAGGAGGAGAAGCAGGCAGAGAAGTCGGGGAGCCGAGGGCAGATGAGAGAAGGTCCGACCCCGACCTCTCACGGGGGGGAAACGTCGGGGCCGGGGTCCGGATGGGAGTCAGAGACGCTGCAATGATCTCAAGGCGGCGTCTCCTTGGTGTAGCGACGCGACGCAGCTCTCTCCGCCTCTCCCTTGCTGCTTCTGCATCGGAAGCTGAATCACTTGTGAGTGTCCCCCCCTGCCCTCCTTTCTCATGCCCCTGCTGCTGCTGCTGCTGCTGCTTTGGGGGAAATCTTTCAACGAACTCGTCTGCAGACAGGGCGGAAGAGGCCGACGAGTCGTTCTGCGCCGTCGGACTCATCAAGGGGGCGGCTTTTGAGTTTCTCCGCAGGACCCTGGCTCTTGTTGCCGGAGTCTCACACTCGGCTTTTGAGACTTGTACCATTGGTAGGAATACTTCAAAGAAGAACTCACTACCCTTCTCCCTGCCCGCACTGCTGACCCCAATCCTTCCACCCCCATGCGCCTCCACAAAACTCTTGCAAATGCACAGTCCCAACCCTGTTCCCCCCCCATTCTGCAATTCCCCCGCCCTGACTTGACCGTACGGCTTGAACAGCCTGGCCGTGTCCTCCTCGTCCAACCCCGCCCCGGTGTCCAACACGCTGACGGTGAGGACGAAGAAGGGCTGCACTCCTAGTACCTCCTGTGAGGCTCGTTTTCTTTTCTGAAGAAAAGACGTGCGTGCTGTTACGGCTGCGGCTGGGCGGACAGCAGGAGGTGACGTTGCGTCCTCCAGCTCCTTCAACTCCTTCACTGCCGCCACCCATTGAGAAAGCGAAACTTCGGATTCATTGCTTGACTCAACGGGCGCCTTTTCAGGAGCGAGAAGATTGGTCACTCTCCTCTTGAGGACAGTGAGGAGGGGAGGGTGTGCGCCCGATGTTTCTTCTTTGTGCTTGTCCGAATCAGCAGACATGGGGGGATTACTGTCCAGTCTGACGGGGGATTCATTGTGTGCAGCATCTGGTTGCTGGTTGTGCAGAAGAAGAATTCGGTTGAAGGCGGCTCTCTCAGAGGGTGTCGGGAGACGAAGGGAGGCCTTCATCGTCACGCTCCCGTGCTTTGTGAACTTCTTGGCGTTGGAAATCAAATTGGAAATCACCTGCAACCATCCATACACACATCCGTCCATTCATCCATACATCCATACATACATCCGTCCATTCATCCATCCATCCATAATTCCGTTTATCCGTCCATGCGTCCGCGGATGTGTCGGGGTCAGCTGCAAAGAGCTCTCCGTCTGAATCCCCGATCACGCTTTCCACTTGTCTAACCTTTCTACCGTCCACCCTTCTACATTAAGAGAATTCTCTCTCTCTGCTTCTCTCCCACTTGCTAATGCAAAACAAAGATGGGCACTCTCTGTTCTCCATAAATGAATGAAGAGAAGATCCACCCACCTACCTGCTCAAGCCGCTGCCAGTCAGCCAAAGCGATGCAAGACCCTCCCGTCTCCTCCAGCACCTCTGCCACTCCATCCTCCTGCTCCCATAAAAGCTCAAATGTCGGACCCCCATTCGCATGCGGACTCGCACTCACAAGCCCTCCTGAGGACCTGCGGCGACCCCCAAAACTTGGCCGTCGCTGGATGGCGCCCCCCCCTGAGGGAAACAGAGTTCTTGCTTGGGATGCCGCGTTCTCGATCCATCTCTTGACATCATTGGATGTGAAGATAAACTCAAAGCCGCCTTTGTCGAGTTTTTCCAACTGCACGAATGGATGCACGAATGAATCAAGTCACACATTGATGTTTAAATGCTCGTGGATATTCGTGGATGAATCTCTTTCCATTCCATAGTTTCGTATCCCTTCCGGTGCTGGTACGCATGATGGAGAAAAGCAGAGGGACCCAACACCGATCAAGGGTCTCAGCCCGACAGGTAACAAATGCACGAGGTGTCGGGAAGGAGAGAGGGAACACAGAAAGAAAAACCAAGAAGGACCGAAAAGAAAAGAAACAAAGAAAGATCTAGGAGAAAGACAGAGACAGAGACGGAACGAAACAGAGAGGGAAAAAAAGAAAGAAAGAAAGAAAGAAAGAAAGAAAGAAAGGCAGTTTTGCAAGGCAGGCAGGGAAAAAAGGGAGAACGGAAGAAAGAGAGGAATACACAGACAAACAGATGGACGAGGAACACAGAAAGAAACACCTGGGGACACACCTGCAAGACGTCGTCACAGACTCCCTTCATTTTGTCAAACTGAGAAGAGAGCATATTCACGAACTCCAGAAGTTTGGTCGACTCTTCCTTCACGTTCACGTAAAAGGCACAAGCCTGGTCGCGGGCGTTGGGGGAGAA
Organism: Chromera velia; assembly: GCA_018398765.1. Lineage (NCBI taxonomy): Eukaryota > Chromeraceae > Chromera > Chromera velia. The sequence continues at coordinate 10,168 of JAHBMJ010000345.1, read as the reverse complement.
TGAAATCGAGCGGCGTCGGGATGGGCTTTCAATCACAGCAGTGCCCGTTTCTGGCTGTGCTTTCTCTTTTTGCTGTTTCTGTCGCACGACCACGCTCTGCTGTTCTTCGGGGGTCTTCTCGTGCTGGGCCGCTCTGCCTTTCAGCGGAAGAAACACTGCCTTTCTTCCATCCGATGCACAGGAGGGTGAGTCGACTTCTGCCTTCTCCTCCGTCTTCTCCCCGTTTGCCTCTTCAGATCTTCTTGTGGTATCTGGAGAAAGTCGGGCTTTGTTGATATCTCTTGGTGCTTCTTTGTGTGCATAACTTCCCGAAAGCCGGTCTCTTTCCAGGGGCAGAGAGACTGGGGAGGCAGCTTCGGGAAATTCTGCAAAACAATTATTCAGTTTTGTACGCACTTGAATTGCTTGTACTTGAATAGTCTGCTGCATGCGCGAGACCTAGGGACTATCTTTGATTTGAGAGCAGAAACGTTCAAGCACTCATACCCCCTCTCCGAACACACACCTCAAGCACCAGGGAAAAGAACCATTAGGAGAAAGCGTACGAATGGCTCCTCCAGGCAAGCAGGCGAGAGTTCTCACACACACCTTTGTGTGAGGCGACGAAGAAGCGGAACAGCGACTCGAACAGAAACAGCAAACAAACCAACCAACCTTTCACCCTCGCATCTGCAGGCGAGAAAGACACTCCCGCTTCCAGCTTCTTCCGTCTTCTCTCCCTCCTCTCTGCTTTCCGAGAGAGAGACAACAGGCCTTCCAGACTTCCCCGGAACTCAACAAGCATCAGCATGCTGCCTGCAATTAAGCAAACACATGTTAACATCCTTCCACAATTCACAAACGACGGGCAACTGGAGACATCTTCGCCAGTCAAGATCTCAAGCTGACTGAGAGGACAAACGGGCCTCAACTGATCTCACCGGACAGTTCAGCCTCTTCCCCTTCCACCTCTCATACCTTCTTTCCCTTTCTGCTCCTGTCCCGACAATTGCAATCTCACTTAAGAAGAATTCAACTGCTCATGACCTCTTGATATACACAGCGTGATTGAATAAATGTATGATTGAATGAATGAATGAATGAATGAATGCATGAATGAATGCATGAAGGAATGAAGGCAGGAATGAATCATGTTGCAAGCCGACGGACGAACAGACCTGACAGAGGGTTCCTCATTTCGTGCATCAGGTAAGAGAGATTGTTCTTACGACCTAGCTCCGCCCTGTCCCTCATCACCTGAGCCTCTAGGAACTTTCCCAGAGTCACGTAAATCAGGCTGCGGAGGAAAGCCACAACCAGAGAGATGTTCACCATGAGCAGACCGGCCACGACAGTCTCCTCCTCCGTATGAATCACCCTCGTCCGTATCAGAGAGAACACCCAGCATACGTTGGAGGAAGCAGTAAGAAACCAAAAGTGGAGGTCCGAGAAGGCCAAAGTCAGAAGGAACAGCTTCGGCCAGAGCACTGCAGAAACATGCCATCCAAAAAGAGGAGAAGTATGGACACACACACACACAACACACACACACACACACACACACACACAGGGGCACACACACACACACACACACACACACAGAGAGAGAGAGAGAGAAAGAGAGAGAGAAGGAAAGAGAGAGGCAGAAACGCACCTGTGACGCCTCTGAAGATGATCCTCACATTTCCGGGGCCATTCCACTCCTCCACGCATAATGTACCGAAAATATCCACTGCACAGAACGCCAACACGCTCACCCGCTCCCTCCACAGAAGGGAAAATCTTCCAAATCCGTCTGCTGCTTCCAGTCCCGCCCATTCCTGCTTCCCGGACTTTCTGTGTGCTGCGATTCCTAGCGAAGGCAGGCTTGTAAGAGCGAGGCTGAAGAAATACATGGCATTCAGAGTCACCGTGGTGGAGTCAAGGATTCCCGCCACCCCCAGCAGAGCCGCGGCTGAGGATGCGACCACGGCCAGTCTCAGACACGCCGGGGCTATCACCTCCAACTGCGTTCACATGGAAAAAGGTACGTAGGGGTGAAAGAGGCAAAAAGTAGAAAGAAAACGTCACAGCCCATGACTGCCAAAGCTGGATGTATTAATATACGGCTCCGACAACACTGCGAGTGAAATGCCCAACAGACTCAACCCTAGCTATATTTTCCCCTCCGTTTCGACTGCGTGGTCCCGCTTTTAAAAAAGTTTCCGAATACTATGTGCCTCGTCTTTCCGTGCATCTCGCATCTCTCTTCCTGTGTGTTCTTGTACAGCTGTGCTTACTCACACTGTGAAGCTCGGAAGATAATTAATGTACAGTTCGATCTGATCTTTTCCAAAGAATTGGGGTTTTCCGCAGAGAGAGGAATCTGAAGACCGACCTGCTCGAGGAAGAACCTCTGCCTGACGTCGTATTTTCTTTCCGGGATCTGCACCAAACACATGAAATAGACGGTCAATGAAGATTTCAACCCACCTTCAACCGAAGGAAGTGCCTGACCTGAGTCTGCAAAAAGAACCAACCAACTAGGGGAGTCTGTGCACCGAAAAACACAAAAGAAAATAACGAAGTGGTCATACTGTGATTCTCAACTGACCTCCATGCTTCAATATATAGGTCAGAGCACACACGGTTTGGTAGGCACTGGAGACCTCCGATCGAGTGTTTATATTTATATATATTGATCCGATTCGGGATCTCAAGCTGAACGCATCGGCACTCAAGAGTGATGTATTAACAAAATTCTCGGAGACAGCACATAGGAGCCGCTCTCGACTCTCCACAGATGTCCAGGACGTAAAGAGGTATCCTTCCTCCTAGTAGAAACTTGTGAAGGTTCGAATATATTATTTAATAATACTTGTTTCCCAAGAATTAAGTTGTGGAAAGAGATCGACCTCCCTGCATGCGGCGGCCCGCTAAAAAATGAAAAAAAAAAAGATTTTCGGATTTTTTTGCATGCGCGTCGATCGCCCAGCGCGCGGGGGGCGCGCGGGCCGCGGCCCGCCGGGCCAGGTTGATTTCTTCGATCGTCACATGCATCAGCATCGATCGAAAAGAATCATGCACATGTGGCCGCATCTCACTCTTCATGTAGCGGTAAGTGGCCTGAAAATTGCAGTACACAGTGACCCCAGAGGACGAAAAAGATGTTTATGAGAGCCACCCTCTGACGGGCCTCTGTTGGAAAACAGAGCTAGGCAGCCTAGGCCTGTTTAACATCTGTGGAAGGTCGACGCAGTTGTATCCTTGTGAAGATCCCAAGACTATAGACGTATCTTTAGGTCCCAACGTGTTCAAAATGAACTACTTATTTCATATAAATATTTTGAGTACTCGTAAATGCTAGTGTGAATGTCCCCACCGATTATAAAGCATGGAGGTCAGTTGAGAATCACAGAATGCATGACCACTCGTTTGTTTTGATTTATATTTTTCGGTCCACAGACTCCCTTAGTTGGTCGGTTCTTAATTTTTATAGACTCAAGTCAGGCACTTCTTTCGGTTGAAGGTGGGTTGAAATCTTCATTGACCGTCTGCTTTATGTGTTTGGTGCAGATCCTAGAAAGAAAATACGACATCCGAGTCAGGCAGAGTGATAATCAGTTTAGGGATCAGTATATAATAATCATTTTACTCTAAATTGTATATATAGCCTATAGATTTTACATTACCTAGAACACTTGCTGATTATCTCTCATACTATTTTTTGCTCCAGCGTTCTCACATCATCCAATGACAGTGGTCGAAATTCGATTTGCCAAGGAGTGGCAGGACCAACCACGGCCCCAGTTTTCGGATCTCTCCACGCGTATCCCACAAAAATCCAAGAAGGTTCCACTCGAAACCCGTCTATGAATTGGTAGGCAAAGTCTGTGCGGAGTGCATTGCTACGTGTGTCCTGCATGTGTCCATCAAGTCACATGCAAGTGCAACACCACCAACCAATCACAACCACGGACAAACCAGAAAAAAGCCCCGCCAGCCTTCCGCTTCGAAAATGCCCAGCGAGTCTTCGGTGTCACCGTCATCATCGGGAAACGTTCGCGCACACAGAAAAATTAAATAACTAGATTGCCAGAACTTTTTCTTCGACCTCCCGATACCAGCCTACTTACGCCGCACTCACAGGCCCGCCTTTGATTACATTCTTTTCGGTCGCATTCCATTTCTTCTCCTGTCCTCCCTCTTTCCCAACTCTCTCTTTTCATCTCCTCGCGACAACTTTCGAGTCTCGCACAGGAAGGGGGGGGCTCTCAGGACACACACACACAGAGTCCAGACCATGAGGCCAACGCCCTTTTCAGTGAATCATGAATGCATACGCATGTACATATGAATACAAATTTACAAATACAATAAACAGACACACACATGAGCATAAATACACAACGTGCGTACGCATGAATGGAAAGAAGATACCGCCCGAGCCCGACCGAGCTACCTTGGAAGCTCCGTTCCCGCGCAGGGACGGCGGCACAGCTGAGGCCTCTGCACACTCTGCGACGGCCGGAGAGAGACGGGGGTCCTGCAGTGCATGGGGGAACAGAGAAGTTGATCGTCCTCCACTTGTTTGTGCATGCGTACATTAAGAATGACATACACACAAGGACAGAGTCCATGCGTCACGTCTCTGCGGGTTTGCATGTGGATTCATGGCGTTGTTCTGCGCGACAGCATTGCTGGGTTTTGTTACTCTGCAGCCGCGAAAGAAACGCAAGCAACCGGAGTTTGCAACGATTACTGTACAAACGCACACACACACGCCACCGCGCACAACGAGAGAGAGAGAGAGAGAGAGAGAGAGAGAGAGAGAGACGCACGTACGCAGGCAAGCGCGCAGGCATACAAATAGACGCAGACACACATGTAGACAGACTGACAGACTGACAGACTGACTGAAAGACAAACGGACAGACGGACACAGACAGACACACACGCACATATACGAACATATCTATACAGAACGCATGTCTGGGGGGACCTGTGCGGGAAGTCTCCAATGCCCTCTAGAATCCTTCCGAGCTTCCAACGCGAGACGGTGGGTGTCTATGCGGGTGACAGTTCTCGACTGGGTCACACGTAGGACCTGGCTGCATAAACATATGACATCGTGTATAAATATTACACGGAGATTCATGGTGCACTAAGTACGTCCTTGAATTGGGTGCACTTTGTCCGTCCACATAATTCAAGGACGTACTGCTCTGCGTGTGTCCCTGCATGTATGGCCTCTTGAGAATTTTTCCTTTCATGCCGTGATTTTGGAGCAGACATTACATAGCCAGCAGCCAGAAGTCTTTCGCGGATTCGGATTTATCAAAATCTTCTTAGCTACACTTGAAGCCACGTTTCTTTCTTTCATCTGCCGTCCCGCTCTCCCCCTGTTCCTTCCTTCCTTTCTTCCCTCCTTCCTTCCTTCTTTTTTCCCTCTTTTTCCTTGCAACTCTTATGGCTCTGTCTCTGTGTCTCTTCTGAGACCTTTTCAGATGTCTCTCTTATCTTTTCCTTTCCGCAGAGAGGCAGACCGACTGCAACACAGAGACCAACGCTGAGAGGGGGTTGACCTGGGAAGGAAGGAGCACCAAACGAATAAATGAAGACAGACACAGGCAGGATGCACGTAGACAGACAGACGGCCTCGAGTCATCGCTACTGGAGGAGTAAGCACTAGCAGATGACTGTAGCACTAGCATAAAAACACGTTTTCAAACGTTTTCCCTCGTCAAAATGAAGTCGATTGCATGTACTGCGGATGGTACGCATATCAACTTTTGGCAAATTCCCCCAACCCAAACGTCCCCCCCGTACTTCCTGACCGACCGTCTGGGGTCTTGAGCTGGAGGGTAGATGGGCAGTTTCGGTCGGTCCTTTTCATACCCGTTTGCTGTGTCTTCCCGCCATTCCTTTTTCTCCTCATGTTCTTCTCCCTTCTTGCATTCGATATTTTGCCCAAAGGCCCCATTCAAAAAAGGTTCCAGAAAGTCGCAGGGTGCCTCGAAAGAGAGAGGCTCCTGCAACAAAAAACTCGGAAGAGTTGGGGCTAATGGCAGGCCCGGAGTAAACCCAAAGGAAGGCGCGAGGGACGAAAGCAGAGTAGACACACCGGAAACAGAAAAGAAAAGAAGCAGAGGGAAAACTGCGGGTCCTTAATTGTGTCATGCAAACTCCACACCTTGCAACACTCTGCAGAGAGATCCTGGAGGCATTCATCTGTCTAATTTCAGTGACTGCCTAGGGATAGAATAGAAAAGTGGTATGTGTGAGATGATGTTTGAATGAGAGGTCACCTGACTGACCGACCGACTGACTCTTGTGATTGGGTGATCGAAGTGCAGCTCTCGTGCGTGTAAGAGCAGTCTCTCGGCCCTCGCGAGAGCGAGAGGAGGGGCATAGAAATCATCCCCAAGAATCGGATGTCCAATCGCGGACAGATGTACCCTCAGTTGGTGCGATCTGCCTGCAGGCACCAATGCACCCCCTCATCCATCATCTCATCTAGTGATAAAGGCAATTAAAGCTCTGCAGACCTGAGGAACGTAAAACATGTTCTTTCTCTATCTTGCTTAATTCTTTGTGGGCCCCTTTCTCGATGGATCTTGCAGCTTTCTCCAATTCCAACCTACCCACATCCAAAGGCACATATAATCTCCGTCCCCACCCCACCCCGACCCCTCCATCATACAGACACATGCACGCAGAGCACTCCCACCCCTCCTACACACGGAGACGCAACGAACCAACCTGTGAGGAGGTCAAGCTCGACCAGTGCTGCGTCATCTTCCTCTCTGGCCACCAGAACTTTCCAAAGAGTGACTGCATGCTTCCCGGTGGCATGGCAAATCTGCAAACAAAAGAATTTGTTGGGAAGACCTTCGTGATCTTCACGAAAAGTTTTTCCTTCCAATGACACGCAACTGCGTGACGCATGCACCCTGGCATCCCTCTCTGTCCGTCTGTCTCTCTCTCTCTCTCTCTCCCCCCCCCCCTCCTTTCTTGTACACAGCCAGGCAGCCAGGCAGGAAAGATCCCTCCCAGTCGCCATACGCCTAACTGATCGTCCACAGGCACCAGCTAGTGACATGGCCACCCACCTGCTGAAGGGGGCGTCTGTCGTTGTCTCTGCTCAAGGGCAGGCTGACAGATCCTCTGGAGGTCCTCGGAATTCCGTCCACCACCGCCCAGTACTTTTTCTTCACCTGCAGCTAGGGCGGTCACTTCAGCGGGTGCATTTGGAGGGTTTGTCTTTGTGCTTTGTGTTCATGTAATGCGCATGAGTGCATTCGGTTTGATTGCGGAGTGTCTCCAAGACCGCCCCGCTTCTCTTCCTTCTTCTTCATCTTCAACTGCCTGCTGCTCGAGAGGGCGATAACGCGAAAGCATGATACAGAGACGGATGCACGTGGGAAGACAGAGAGAGAANGGAGGGGCATAGAAATCATCCCCAAGAATCGGATGTCCAATCGCGGACAGATGTACCCTCAGTTGGTGCGATCTGCCTGCAGGCACCAATGCACCCCCTCATCCATCATCTCATCTAGTGATAAAGGCAATTAAAGCTCTGCAGACCTGAGGAACGTAAAACATGTTCTTTCTCTATCTTGCTTAATTCTTTGTGGGCCCCTTTCTCGATGGATCTTGCAGCTTTCTCCAATTCCAACCTACCCACATCCAAAGGCACATATAATCTCCGTCCCCACCCCACCCCGACCCCTCCATCATACAGACACATGCACGCAGAGCACTCCCACCCCTCCTACACACGGAGACGCAACGAACCAACCTGTGAGGAGGTCAAGCTCGACCAGTGCTGCGTCATCTTCCTCTCTGGCCACCAGAACTTTCCAAAGAGTGACTGCATGCTTCCCGGTGGCATGGCAAATCTGCAAACAAAAGAATTTGTTGGGAAGACCTTCGTGATCTTCACGAAAAGTTTTTCCTTCCAATGACACGCAACTGCGTGACGCATGCACCCTGGCATCCCTCTCTGTCCGTCTGTCTCTCTCTCTCTCTCTCTCCCCCCCCCCCTCCTTTCTTGTACACAGCCAGGCAGCCAGGCAGGAAAGATCCCTCCCAGTCGCCATACGCCTAACTGATCGTCCACAGGCACCAGCTAGTGACATGGCCACCCACCTGCTGAAGGGGGCGTCTGTCGTTGTCTCTGCTCAAGGGCAGGCTGACAGATCCTCTGGAGGTCCTCGGAATTCCGTCCACCACCGCCCAGTACTTTTTCTTCACCTGCAGCTAGGGCGGTCACTTCAGCGGGTGCATTTGGAGGGTTTGTCTTTGTGCTTTGTGTTCATGTAATGCGCATGAGTGCATTCGGTTTGATTGCGGAGTGTCTCCAAGACCGCCCCGCTTCTCTTCCTTCTTCTTCATCTTCAACTGCCTGCTGCTCGAGAGGGCGATAACGCGAAAGCATGATACAGAGACGGATGCACGTGGGAAGACAGAGAGAGAAG
>JAHBMJ010000344.1:103671-119661 GCA_018398765.1 Chromera velia | reverse complement strand
GGGGGGGGGGGGGAGGGGCGGAGGGGGGTTTGTGACGTACCCATCGGGTCCTAGATCGGGTCGCAAATCAATATTTCGATGACCCCTTAGTTCATTAACTATAGGCTGTCTCACCCCCCCAACAAAAAATTATGGAAACCACTGGGAAATCTGTGGGAAATTGATGAGAAATCTTAAGGAAATCTAAGGGGAATCTTATGGAAATCCATGCATGGGAAATTGATGAAAAATCTCACGTGGGAAATCTGCTTGAGATTTCCATTTTTATGAGAAATCAGCCAGATTTCCATAAATTTCCCATAATTACGGGAATCTTATAGGAAATATATGGAAATCCTTACAATCATTTCCATGAATTTCCCCAAGATTTCCATAAATTGGGAAATTTATGGAAATTTGGCTGATTTTCCATAAAAATAGGAATCTCAAGCAGATTTCCCACATGAGATTCCCTATCAATTTCCTATAGATTTCCTTTGGGTTTCACTAGGATTTCCCTAAGATTTGAATCATAGCGGGTCCTAGAATAAAAATCTTATCATATCCTCAAAATATAAAAGAAGTTATAAACAAGTTTTATGCTTCATACGTTGCCGCCCAGCGTTTGGGTATTAAAAATGGTTTGGTGTAGTTTGGTGACTAGGCTAATAACAATTACATATCATAAAGTCTTGATAAAGACCATATATATCACCTTATTCATCAGTATCATGACACCGTATGATGTTTTATAAATTCAACCACTTCCATGCCCCTTTTTTTCGATTGGTATCAAAATAAACAAAAGTAAATGCTTGGGGGTTGTCGCTTTGAGTCCCTTCTCCCGTCTCCAGTCTACATCTGAGAGGTTCCGCGATCGAGGCACAGTCCGGAGGGTCATAGACGCTCCTTGGTCCCCCCCTCTTTCTGGACGATCCGTTCTGTCTCTTCACATTCCACTCTCGATTCGGGAGCCCCTTGCCCTTCCCCTTCCCCCCCTGGTCTCGGACCTGCATCATCATCATCATTATTGTTATTGGTTGGTCTGGCATCATTTCTCAAAATCGACTGGTCACCGTGCAGTGCTTCCCATCCCAGTGCGTGGATCAAACAAACACCCTCGTGCAAGGAAGGAAGGAAGGAAGGAAGGAAGGAAGGAATGAGACATGCAGATCATCATGCCGACACAAAGTTAAACACGCATACATGTATTTAGGCCTTGTGGTGTGTGCGGACAACATCAGAACAAACCGCAAAAAGTCTCCGAAAGGCAAAGCGCATTCTGCATCTCAGTTGCCCGCAAAAGCGCCGCCCTTCGCCGAAGACCTCTCGTGACGACAAAATGCGGTGCGGCCTATGTTAATCAATCTATGATTAGTCTAGGGCATCGAAGCAGGCGTGGATATCGCATCCCGAAGACGACAGACAGGAACGTTCGGTGGAAGAAATTCATTTGTATGCGCATGCAAGCGTGGATGCATGGAGAGACAAAGACTGATGCATGGCATTGCCCTCCCTCCATCCCTTCATGACAGGACCCCCTAGCTGTACGTCCATCATCATCATGCAATTCCTTCCAGGGACTGGAGGGAGGGACTTTCAATTAAGTAAACGGTGAGTGTTGTCGGAATACTTCAAAACAAGGCAAGGGAAGGTAGCTAACACATCACAGAGCGAAGCAGAGCCGCATATCCAGAGGCGTGTGTGTGTGTGTGTGTGTGTGTGTGTATGTCACTTAGTCGCACAAAAACAGCGCCGACTGACTGTTATCTGACTGACTGTCTGACTGACTGACCTCAAGGTTACACCGCACCCCACCTCCGAAGCCCGACCCCGAGCCCGAGGATGATGACAAAGAAGGGAGGCTCAGCTTTGAGATAGAAATCTCGAAGGAACAGTCGAGGGACGGAGAGGGAGACGGCTTCTCTGGGGAGACTGGCTGATCAGTCTGGTGAAGGGAAGATGGAGTTCCGTCTTGGGGTCTCCGCTTCTTCTTTTCTAGAGGCAAGAAGAAAGAGAACGCTCTTGAGAAGAAAGACGAAACCGTCGAGAGATTTGAAAAGACCTTGTCAGCAACGGAGAAATTTGAATTTTTCCCGACGTTATTCTCACGAGGATCACTCAGTTCTTCCCCAGCAGCTCCGTTAGGTTTGCCCTTCCCTCTGAGGACCTTCATTGCCTCGTTGAACCCAAACACAGAGGGATAACAGGACCAGCGGAAAGGGAGGCGAAGTTCCTCCAGAAGCAAACCTTGGAAGGAGGTCTCCGGAATGCTCAGACGCCACCTGCTTAATTTAATTGATCGCACCCATGCATGCAGTCAAGAAAGCACACAAATGATGCATGGTTTTGAAACATTGATAAATATATCCGATATACACACACATGCTCATAACATACTGAGGGAGAGATGCAAGCATTCATCGAAAAAACGCGTGCGTTGGCATTTTCTTTCTTTCCGGAGGTTCTCTTCTTGTACTGTTTCTGGCAGTCTCTCTGTGCGAACGTTCGCCCACATGCATCTTTTGCATGTGAGTGTAGACTTTTTTTTCTGCGTGGCACTTTGTCTCTCTCTCTCTCTCTCTCTCTCTGTCTCTGTCTCTGTCTCTGTCTCTGTCTGTGCCTGTGCCTGTCGGTCTGCATTTGTGTCTCCGTCTTTTTGTCTGTTTGCTAATCAGTCAGTCAGTCAGTAAATCTGTCTGTCTCGGAGTCAGTATGTCACTCAGCCAGTCTGTGAGTCTTGTGTCGATGTGTACAGACATATGATCTGTCTGTACCCCTGACTATCTGTTCGCATCTTTTCCGTCCAAGAAGGCAGGCAGTTACTCAAAAAGAAGGACCAGCGAAAAGAGGAAAAAGACTGATCGAAAGAAAGAGAGAAGACAGCTCTAGCTTCCACTCTTGCGTCCTGATTGCAAGTATGCCAAGAACAGAGAGAGACCGAAAAGGGAAGGACGGACGAATAGAAGGAAGGAGACCCCCAGATGCCTTTTGTTCGGCCATTGTGGATGGGTGGTGGGTGGGTGGGTGGCACTCAGGCGATTTGCATCTATTTTGGGCACCCTGGCAAGGATGTGCGTGCAGAAGAAGAACAGAAAGAAAAATGCCTAGCTCCTCCCCTGCCCCCACCCCCCCATATCCCAACCTCGCTAACCTGAAAGGGAAGGGCTTCAGTTCGACGAAAGAGGGCAAATCGTATGAGAGGGCACAGAATCGAAACTCCGTCGGGTTCACCAAAATGATCTCTCTCTGCAGACAGACAGACAGACAGACAGACAGACGGACAGACGGACAGACGGACAGACAGACAGACAGGCAGGCAGGCAGGCAGGCAGGCAGACAGACAGGCTATATGGTTTTTTTCCATCCTTTTCTTCAGGAAACAGACAGACAGGCAGCCAGACACATAGACAGACAGAGACACAGACAGACAGATAGACAGACAAACGGACAGTCAGACAGACAGAGCATGCATACACACACACACACACACACACACACACACACACACACACACACACACTCCCTGCAAAGAACCATGCCATACCATTCTACAGTGTGAACACACCCAGATACTTTTCGTTTCCAGACAAATAAAGTTCTGCCCTTCAATTTCCCCTTCCCAAACCGGCCTTGACTGAATGGATGCAGTGGCGCCATCCATCCATCCATTCATTCACCCGACTCGACAGATCATTTTGCCTTCTCCGACTTCCGCTGTGCAGCTCTGGAGGTTTTCTTTGCATCCATGGCGAACGTGCTTGTGGGATAAATGCGCACATGCACTCACCCTTCGAGAGACATACACTGACCCTTTTTGCTTTCAACGGCTTCCCCTGTCTTTCTCCTCTCTTTTTGGTTTGACCTTCTCCTTTCAATCTTCCGGGTGAAACAGAAGACCGCTCTTCCCTCCCCTCTCTTTCTCTCTTGGACGCCTTCAAACTGCTCCAACTGGATGTGCTTGAAAACAAAAGCGTCTGTGCAGATTCACCCCGAGCTGCTTTCATCTCGGGAGGAGAGACACGCGGCAGGCGCGCTCTGCGTGATACACGCGGCCCTGGAGAGGAGAAACACCGGTCTCTACCGCCTCTCGCTCTCGCGTCCGAATGAGACGACGCGGACGACGTGGGAGACGGAGACGGCGAGAGACGGCGAAGCGACAGAGAAGGAGAGGTGCTGAAGACTGTGCCCTCTTCCCGACTTGTGGGGCCTTGAAAAGCGAAAAGTAAAAATAAAAAGCAATCCTGCAAGATCTTCAAGGCTAGAGACATTGCTTACCACAAGTATTTCGGCTTCAAAAAACGTATTGCCTGTTCGCACCTTCAGTCTGCATCAGAGCGGCGACACACAGTCCCTCGCCTCGCTCCTCACGCACAGCAGTATCAAATGAGGTTTGGGCAGCTTGAACCGCGTGGAGCTTGCTCCATATGTTTCTTTGTTGACAGGTACGTATGACGTCTGGCTGTTGATCTTTCGATCGACGAGAGATCCAGATAGCCCATAGAGCAGCAGTTGACGCACGCATGAGCGACTGAAATGCTCCCAGGGAGCATGCCGTGGCCCCCAAAAGTTCATGAACTATTAATTGAAAGTTCAATTTCGTTGCCCGCGGCCACGGTATCTGACGCGGTTGGACGTCCGTTGGCTGCCGGCGGCCATGCACTGAGCATTGGGGGGTACTGCCACTTTAATTAACATACCGTCGGCCGGGGGCCACGGCACAAGCCGGGCCTATTAGGTATTAGGCCCCCCAACACCACTCGTACGGAGCAGAATTCACGTAACCCGCCTTGCGGGACCGTTCAAAATCGTGGCCCCGTAAAGTTGCGGCGTAAACTGCTTCGGCGGTGAAGAAATTCGTCATTTTCGCTTTTATGGGCCACTCGCACAGGAAGGCCGGAGCGCGCGCGGTCGGCTTGCCGCGGACGGGTGGGGCGGGGGGGCACGTAATGTTGCAAGCGTTTAGACTGCAACAAAATTCGGAAATTCGAGGTCGCCAATTCCAAGTCTCTCAGCGGTTTTGAAGTCTTCAACGAACTCCCTTCCTCCCTCCCCTTTCAAGTTTCTGTTTGTATCTGTTTGAAGAAACATCCGACCAGCATCGCCCTTCCGTGAGCCTGACTACACGATCGATCAGATTCTTCTTCCTTTCTTGAAACGTTTCGATCAACCAACCAGCAGACGGAAAATGAAGCTCTTCACCGCTGCCCTCATGTCAGGAGCTGCCCTGGCCTGCGACCTCGTCCCTGGTGAGTGTTCTCTGACCGCCTTATGCTTTCTGGCTGTAGCTTGCTGACATGGTTTCATTTCTTCCCTCTAGACGGCTCTGCTGCTTGCGTGCTTCCTGAAGTTCGGTAGAGACGGCTTTTTTGTTTGTTTCCATGATAGACCTTGAGGTTCTCCTCTACCTCTTTCTCTCTGCTTCCGACGAATGTCTCCCCTCCACTGCACCCCTTTCTCTCTCTGCTATGTCTTCACTGCGCGAGGTTTGTGAATCGTTTGCCCTTCGAGTGAATGCATTCGTTTTGAGTTCCTTTCACGAAGGTTTATCGAATTCAGTGGTCTGTGCCAAGAGCCTATCTTTCTTCACTTCCTTCTTGACCACCCTCCAGTCTTCTGGTCTGGTCTGTCTGTGCCTATGGTCTCCAGCAGCTGAGCGCTCCTCCTCGCCTCGGCTCTTGTTTCCTTGATGTGTTTGCACAGCCGGAGCCTGTAACCTCCCCTGTCCCTTCCCTTTGGGTCTTCCCCCCCGGCACGCACTTAGAACGGATTCGATGACCCAAGTCTCCTTGTCTCACGAAGAACTTGTGTGCCTTTCAGCCAGACTTCCGGTGATCGTTCTGTGTGTTTCCTTCCCCACCGCTACTGTGGTGTGATGCCTCAACCTCAGTTGGACTGTGGAACAGTCTCAGACCCGCCTCAATACTGTCTTAATTCTGTCTGTGTGTCGTTGTGTTTGTTGCTGCATGCAGAGCGCGCCTCTCTGGACAACTCCTGGGTGATTGACACCGTCAACGCCGAGAACGATCCCTGCCTCCAGGCTGAGAACTGCCTGTCGGGGCCCGGCACCAGAACGGTGCTGAGGTTCGACTCCAACCTCCGCAACGGAGGATCATCCGACTGCCAGATCGGATGGACACCCACATGCCCCAGCTCTGGGACGGCCCCTCAGAACCAGTCAGTCAATCTCAGGTTCATTCAGTACAGTCAATTATCACTCTGACTGCTGACTGTGAGACATAAACAGACGTCACTCTCAAACCCGTCCCCCTGCTCTGCTTGCCTATTGACCGGCCTCACTTGGTTCTGTGCTGGCTGGCTGTGGAGGCGCTCGTTCGTGGTGTCCCTTCCCTCCCGTGTTGGAAGGAAACGCGTGCACAGCCCCTAGCTTGGATCTAATCACTAACTGACATTTTCTTCTTCATGCAGACTTGACATGATTTCGTCCCTCCTGTCTGCGTGTCGTGTGAGACCGATAACAGAGAGGACTGCTCTTGTCTGCCTTCCTCCGCATCATTGACCAAACACTCTCCTCTCTTCTTCTTTCCTTTGTGACCGAGTGACTGCAGGTATCCCTACGTGTGGGACTCTTGCCATCGCCACTGGCACTTGACTGGTCTGTCTGTCAGTTTTTTGTTGACTCTCGAGATTTATACTCCTTCATTAGCGGTTTGTTTCTTCCCCCTCCTCCTCCTCCCTCAACTGCTTCTTCTCGTAGTCTCATGGAAGGCCTGATATATCCAGTGGCCCTCGTGTCGTCTCAGTGTGTATCTTCTGCTTTCGTGCGCTGGTCAAGAAGTTTCCCTGCTCCCAAGAAGTAAAACAACAAAGTGACAAAGCAAGCCGACTCAAACGTCGTCTGCCTGTTCGCATACCTTTTTTCTCTTCCTTGATTTCCTCCTCGCAGGGTTCTCTGACTACGCTCTCAAGGACCCCAGCACTGGCCGCATGGTTGCCTCTGGATACAAGAACGGTCTCTGCCTTATGGACATTGTTTGTCCCAGAAGAGGACAGAGATACACCTGCCAGAACCAGGGGCTCTCCGCTGGTTGCGCAGACATCTACGACAAGACCCTTGCCTGTCAGTGGATTGACATCACGGACATCGACCAGGACAGGACCTACACTTTCGAGTGGAGAACCAACCTGGACAGGATCCTGCCTGAGACCAACTATGACAACAACATTGTCACCACCACCGTGAACCTCTCCAGAGTCCCCAGATACAGAGTCGCCCCCGGCCCCTCTCCCAACCAGTGCCCTGCTTGGGGCGGCGGCCAGCCCACCACCTCCTGGACTACTGGCTACTCTGCTGGCAGACCCGCCCGCCCTGCCACCACTGTCTCCTCCACCCCCTCCTACTCCACCCCCTACTCCTACACCCCGCCTTCCTCCCGCTCTTCCCGTCGCTCTAGCAGACGTTCCTCCCGTTCCTCCACGCCCTCTTACACCTACTCTAGCTGGAGACGGGGCGACAGACGCCTCGGAGAGGAGGAGTCCGAGTTCGAGTACGAGGAGGTCCCTGAGGACATTGAGGAGGATGAGGAGATCCTCGATGGCGAGGAGTTGGCTGAGGAGGAGGCTGAGGAGGCAGAGGGAGAGGCAGACCTCATGGAGTGATTTTGCTTCTTTGCCATGTTGAAAAGGGCACGTGGAGTTGTCTTAATTGTCGCTTGATGAAAGAGAATGAAAGAATCTGATTGATCGCAGTGTAGTTACGTCTTTTGGCTCTTCCTCCTTTCTGTCTGTCTTCTTCCTTCTGGTTTTGTGATCTTTTTCTTTCTATCATCTGTCGTGGTCGTAAGAAGAAACTGAGAAGAACTGATGGTCTGTCTGTTTTGGGATTCGGGTGGTGATCTCTCCTCTCGGTGTTCATTCGCTGAGGTGGTCGTTCGTTCATGCAGCATATCAGACACAGACAGAGAGAGAAGACGAATGGATTGTTAAATCTGACCAGCTGAACTAAACGGAGACAGACCCAGCGAACGAGTCTGTCCCCTGTCCGTTCGTTGGGTCGTTCAGGTCGTGCACGTCGATCGATCGATCGATCGTGTTCTGTCTGTCTGTCTGTCTGTCTGTCTGTCTTTCAGTCATTCTTCCTCCCTTGCCAGTCTTTCTGCATATCTTGTTGTACTTGTTGTTTCCTCTCTGATGAATTGACTCTTCTGAATATTCTCTCTCTCAAAAGGGCGTCACGGGGCTTTTGTTTCTTCTTTCTCTCTTAATTTTCTGTCTGACCGTCCCTCAGTTGCCCTCCATCTTTCTCCCTCGAAAGAAAGAGAGCTACTGGGAGGGAGGGGGGGAGGGCTCATGCAGGCGATTGGTCTGTCTGGCTTATCCTGACAGATAACTGTTCGTCGCCTCCTCTCCCTCTCCTCCCTCTGCCGCCTTCCGTGCACGCGAGGAGAACAAGCAGATACCCACAAGCCCATTCTCTCTCAACTGGTGCGCTGTCCGTCTGGACACTCGATCGATCGATCGATCAGTCTCCTTCCTTCGCCTATCTATTTATTTCGATCGACGAACGAAACGAAGCAGCCAAAACAACAGCAGGACGGAAGGAAGCATGCGCCAAAAAACAAAAAACAGAAAGAGAGGAGTGGGGGTGTAGGCACAGAAGGAAGACGTGTGATGGGCAGATAAGTGGGTGTAGAGAAAGAAAGAAAGAAACTACACAGGGAAACAAAGAGGGGTGGAATGAGAGAGGAAACGGGAGAGAATGAGATGAAGGCCGACAAAGAAGTGGTCGGCCTGGTGTGTCGAAGATTATTCGACTGAAAGAAAAGAAAGGGGAGCCTCGTCCTTTCTTCCTGCATGCTCTTTTTTTGCAAACTTGTATGAAGTAAGTGAAAAGTACGTGGGTGCATGTGTCTTGACAAACGGAAAAAGGTTCGTGCATGAGAGAGAGAAAGAACACCGTTGCGCCGTGAGCAGACGAGGGAGAGTGATTCTATTCGTTGATGAATGGATGGATGGATGACCATTCACTGCAGGGCAGGCAGTTGAGGGAGACAGAAGAGAAATAAAATAAGATCGGATGAGGAACCAAACGGAAAGGAAAATTCGGTCTAGGTTTTGGTGTTTTGTCCCGACAGACTGTACTGTTCTGTTGGCAGTGGGGCTCAGCTCAGATGCAGGTACAGTTGAGGAAACAGCTAGGCAGACGTTGATTGAGTGAGTGAGAGAGAAACGAGGCGACTGACGGAATTAAACAAAGGGGAAGAACGGTTTTTTTATGTCGTGTCAGGAAAGTGTCGAAAGCTTTGTGGTGAGATCATGTGTGAGTGAAATGCAGTGTACCTACTAACTGCCACTGTGACTCGGGTGCATGCGTGAGTGAATGTGAAGTACATGCATGCATGAGAGTTCTTTCTTTGATCTTTCTTAACTGCACAGTCTGCGACCCCGTGCTGCAATTCTCGCAATTGCCCGCGGCTGCCGCGCGCTTTCTCTCTGGTCTGTTTTTCTTATGTGCTTGGAAGTGACTGTGTGCTTGTTTCTCCTCCAGCCCACGTCTGAGGTAAGGGTGGGAAGCATGGAAGGCAGGAAGTAAGGCTTAGATCCTTCCTTTTTTTCTTCCACTTTCTTCCCCCCCCCCTCTTCCAGTCTTGATCTCACCACATTAACTGTGCAGGAAACTCAGACAGCGCCAGAAGTGCATGTGAATGTAAAAAAAGCATTGAACTGGTCGGAGCTATTCATGCAGTGGAAGCAGTGTGTCACATCAGGCTGAAAGTCGAAGACCTTAGAAAAACGGAAGCAACATAAAGATCGATCGATTTCTCTGCCGCCCACAAGTCAGGGGAAAGTATGAGGCAGGCAAAGAACACTAAATCGATTTGATCATATTATAATTTATGCACCTAGTCATGCAGCCTATATGGTGTTCCATTCACCATGTGTATACGTTATAGAACCGCAATATATATGCTTTATGCACGCGTTATATTACAGGCTTAATGTTAAGTTAATGACCAGCTATTAAACCAGCTTAAAATAGCGTGAAAAAAATATATTTGAATTTGGAAAAAATGTGGAAAAAACATAAAAAAACAATAAAGATCGAGACCAAGTAAAAAGACATATAAATCTAGATACAAAACTAAAAATATTGTATCAAATTAAATTAATTGACTTCCATTCATTAAAGGTGATTGAAGGTTTATCACTTTGAAATGAACTTCAAACCTTTTCCGAGGACTAGCATTGAGCAGTGCATGAAAGTCAGTGAATGATTTTAACATATGTTGACCTCTTTATCTCTGATCGACAGAGCACCTCTCTCACAAAAAGTCTCTGTTCCCCTCTCTCCCTCTCTCCTCCCCCCCTAACGCCCCCCCGCCTCTCTTCAACGAAAGCCTCCGAGTCAACGCAGCAATCAGAGAGACTGAGAAGAAAAGAGAAGAGAAGAGAAGAGAAGAAAAGAGAACAGAAGACAGAACCAGAAGAGAGGAGAGACGCACTCACGAAGAGGACCCCCCCTCAACACACCCTTCATTCTTGTCCACTGCAAAGGTCTAGACTGCCCCCCTTGCCGTCTCGTCCTGCTGCATCGATCAGCTGCTTGCATGGTCCCCTTCCCATGAGCTGACCGTGCAAGGATAAGAAAGGGGATCTCTAGAGCCTCAGTTCAGACGAGACGGAAAGGCGTTCGCAGGGACTCCGTTTCCGTTTGCTTTTCTGAATCGATCAGGTGGACGAGAGGGAGAGGGGGGGGGCGGGGGGGGGAGGCAGTTGTTCTCTCCCAAAATCATCCAAAATCCCCTCCTCCCTTTTCCTGCCCCTGAGGCTCTTACAACACTCTCTCCACACACGCGTCTCCCTCCCTAGCTCTCGGCGTGCAAATCCTCCAGTTCCACTTTCCTGATTTTGACGTCCTGGAGAATTCAGAACATTCGCTTCTGCTGCAGTGGCTTACTTGGAAGTCAGGAAGCCATCATGCAGCGGAGAACACCGATCTAGGCGGAAAGGGCCTGCCTGAGGACTGGAGGTGTGTGTCCGTCCATCTGGTGTCTCGGTCAACTGGATGGATGACAAAGAGCAATTAAACATGCAAGGACCATGCAGTTGGAGAAGCGAAGTCGGATTTCCTCACTTGAACAGACACCGTTCTTCCCCCTCTTCTTCATCTGCCTCAGCTGGGAGATAAGCAGGTTGAAGAATTAAGGAAGGGTGTTTGAGGTCTCGATCCATGGCGACAGAGAGGAATGATTATCGACACCGTCTCTGCTCTTCTTCTCGGTCGATCCATCGAGAGAGAGAGAGAGAGACAGAGAGAGAGACAGAGAGAGAGAGAGAGAGAGAGAGAGAGAGAGAGAGAGAGACAGAGAGAGAGAGAGAGAGAGAGAGAGAGAGAGACAGAGAGAGAGAGAGAGAGAGAGAGAGAGAGAGAGACAGAGAGAGAGAGAGAGAGAGAGAGAGAGAAAGAGAGAGAGAGAGAGAGAGAGAGAGAGAGACAGAGAGAGAGAGAGANGAGAGAGAGAGAGAGAGAGAGAGAGAGGGAGAGAGAGAGAGAGAGAGAGAGAGAGAGAGGAGAGAGAGAGAGCAACTGACAGTCAGAAACAATCTACCTTTTTCTTCATCGATGAAAAGCGCCACCAGAAAAGGAAGGCAAACCTTCACCATTCTAGTGTCTGTATCATTGGTGGCTTCTCCGCGCCTTCCGCAAGATTCTGGCAATGGGTTCCGGGCTGATATCCTCCAAATTTGCCAGGCCGACGCGGCCGTCAGTGCGCTGTCTCCCGGCTCCTGCGACAAAAGATGAGAAGGGCAGACACATATTCACCAACATTTACTAACTCAAGTACACGCACACTCTCACACACACGCATTTGAGAAGTCACTTATCGTGACCCATCAATTCGTTTGATGACCTTCTCTGAATCACTCACTCACTCACTCACTCACTCACTCGCTCACTCACTCACTCACTCACTCACTCGCCCACTCGCTCACTCGCTCACTCACTCGCTCACTCACTCGCTCAATCACTCACTCGCTCACTCACTGATGGGCTCACTCACTCACTCACACCCACTCACTCACTCGCTCATGCACTCACTCACTCACTCTCTCTCTCTCTCTCTCTCATGCACTCACTCACTCACTCACTCTCTCACTCACTCACTCACTCACTCACTCACTTACTTACTCACTCACAGGCAGATAGACACAGTCAAGCAGAGACAGACAGGCAGACAGTATGGAGAGAGAGAGGAGGCACACTCACCCAACCCGCAGGATCGGCGGCACTTGTAGCGTCTCCGTCGTGAGAGGCACTCTCCTCGTCCATGGGCTGCATGGTCATGATGCAACAAAATCATCTGACGGCTATTCGAACAAAATCTTCCGTCCCCGTCCCCGTCTCTGCACCTGCTCTTCTTCCATGCCGCTCTAACTGACACGAGGCAGGGCCGAGCGACAGGAACATGGCCAACAAGCGTTCGGCCCGAGCTTCGGCCGGCTGGGTTCCTGTTGGACAGTTGGAGGATCTTCAAGTTGGGTTCAATGTGGGGCACTGTGGCCGTCTCTCTATCCTCTCCGTCTCCGTCTCTGCAGCAATTAACGCCCCCCTATGCGGCGCCCCCCATGCATGCATGCAAATTAAATTTAAGGGTACGTGCATGCATGGGGAAGGGTGCGCGCGCGGGTATCGCGCGGCGCCTCGGGGCCCCGTTCCAGGGAGAAATTAAGCCCGAAAATCTGGAAGAACCTACAG
The DNA here is from genome assembly GCA_018398765.1 of Chromera velia. Taxonomy (NCBI): domain Eukaryota; family Chromeraceae; genus Chromera; species Chromera velia. The sequence continues at coordinate 106,964 of JAHBMJ010000344.1, read as the reverse complement.
GTCGACGGATCGCACGGTGTAACTTTCCGGGGCGCTTCCGTAGGTCGGTCAGTCGCGAAATCGGAAATCATGAATACGTGAGACGTTCAATTGATTTCCATGCAATTTTGAACCTACTTCCAGGCTACTGGACGGTCCAGAGTCCTCACACTCATACCAATTGGCATGTGTAAGACCAGCGATCTAGTTGTTGTGGTCGACCGATCAATTTACTCCACCCTCGCTGCATTCGGACCGTCGGCCTAGCTGGGTGTGCTCCTCAAATCACGGCCCGTGTGTCCAGACTGACCGAGCTAGTCTCCATTAGTAAGACAGAGATTTCACGGTCGACCTGTCGAGCATGATGGTGGGACGCGACGCGCTCGAAGTATTCTTCATGTTTGACGCTTCAACTTTCGTCCGTGTGCGCCGGCCTGAGTGGCAGAGCGGCCGTCTCCCCTCCAGTCCACTGGAATTTCTGGATCAACTCGGAGTCGGGAGTGTTCGAAAAGAAGATGTCAAGGGCCCTTTTGACTTCTCCTCCCATCTCCTGCGCGTGCAGCGAGACGGCTGTGCAGACATCGTGGTGTCCTCACACTCAGGCGAGGACCTCAGGGCACTCGCAGAAGTTTTGGAAGGCTTGAGGAAGGCTCAGGCTGAGTCTGTCCTTGAGGGGAAGGCGGAGACAGGAGCTGCCGCCCCGATGGCCTGTGTCCAGATTCTGATCATGCCCCAGCTGACAGAGGGCCCCTTCTCTTGCGGGTCCACAGTGAGCAAAGAGACGGAGGTGGAAGTGGAGAGGCTAAGGGAGGAGTTGGCGCGCGTCAAGGCGGAGAGCGAGAGAGTCACTGCAGAGAAGGACAGAGAAATTAGGAACTTGAGGGCACAGAGGGATATGCTGAGGGCAGAGAAGACACGCAAAGAGCGAGAGCTCTCAGGCATGAAGGCAGCATTGGCGGTGGGTTGTTCTGACACGGATTTGCTTTTCTATGCGTGCTCATGAGTCTGAGAGAAAAAGAGACCCTCTTCGCACGCATCTCCTTCCGTCTCCCTCTTCCTCTCCCTCTCTCTCGCTCTCCATCCCTCCCTCTCCCTTCTTTTGCCTATATGAGCGTCTGTGTGTGACATTTCCGTAGCTTTCTTTCTTTTGTGCTCACGGTTCTGCATGCTGTCTTCATCCAGCCGCCACTTCGATCCTCTTTCTCAAGAGAATCCTGGAGCTTTTCTGCTTGTCTGCCTTTGAAAGTCCGTGGCTCTGTTTGTTTGTTCGTCTTTCCTGACTCCCCCTTGACGAGTCCCTGCTTGAGGAGAAGTCCCTCCTTGAGAGCGATGAGGACACTGTTAAATTCTGATGTCTTGCTGCATGGGTGCACCGCTGCAGAAGGCACACACACCGCAAAAGGCGCAGGAAGCGGTTCTGAAGGTCATGAAGACGCCTCAGGTCGGTCGATTCTTTTTTGTACGCCCGACGTACGGGTCTTCTTTTGCTGTTATCAAATATCATCTGCTGCATCATCGAATGCCTGACGGAGAAGAGACGCAAAGTCGACGAAAACGAAGAGAAGAGAAGAGAAGAGAAGAGAGCGGACGTGACACGTGTCGAATGACCCTTAGGGAAGAACAGAGAAGGGAAGGGAAGTCGGAGTGAAGGGACGACAGGGGCGTGTGGAGGGAGCTTTGAGATCATTCATGCAATTTGGGAATGAACAAATCGACATGCAGTCTTCATTCACCTTTATGTCCGGACGCCTTGCACGGGTGCATGCAGGAAAGAGGCGAGATGCTTCACGCGGCAGTGGAAAGAAACGACATTGAAGAAGTGAAGCTTCTCGTGCGCATGGGGGCAGACCTGGAGACAGAGAGCAACGTCTTTGGCCTCAAAAAAAAAAACCTGGTTTGTCCTGATACAGTCTAGCTGGCTGTATTTCACCATGCAAGTTATAATGAATCTGTAGGCGCAGGTGGTGTGGATCAGATCACCATGGAACAGAACGAGAGAAAGACCAATCTTTACACTGGTTGGTCCCCTGATAAAAGTGTGCATGGATAATTTTTCAATGTTCGCGTGTGATGATGATCATGTGTTGATGAGTCCTGCTTAGTGGAGGGCATGATAAGTTTTGCTGCTCGCTGCTGCCCTTCTGCAGTGCGGCCAAACTCCTCTCTACAGGGCTGCGGCAAAGAAACGACTGGAGATCATGAAAGTCCTCACTGAGGAGGGGGCAGAGGTGGATGTCACCGACTGGGTAGGCAGGCTGCATGCATTGGCTGTGGAGTGCCTGTATCGCTTTCTTTCAGCCTGCGCGTTTGTTGTCCGGCATCGCATTTGCTTTCCCCCTAATTTTCCGTTTCCTTGCCGCGCTTCTTCTGTTGTAACGTCCTTGGCAGATCCGCATGAGGACCCTTTCGACACCGGGGATCCATCTTTGTCCTGTTCTTGCTCCATACATGCATGTATTGCATCTTCCCCTTTCTTTTCCTTCCTTTTCTTCTCCTCTCACCTTTCTTGTGCGTTAATGAATGCAGGAGGGCAGAACTCCAATCTGTTTGGCCTCTGGGCGAGGCCACCTGGAGATGGTCAAGTTCCTGTTCGGGAGGGGCGCAAAGATCCACGGAAAAGGGGTCAGTGAGCCGTCTCTCTGCTCTTCTCTTCTCTTGCGTTGTTTGCACTGCGGTGTTTAAATTTTCTGCTCAGCCAAAGGTCTACAGAAGCTCCCCGTTGCCCGTCTCCTCTTCTTCTCTTTAATCAAAATTCTCTTCTTGCTGTCTCTGAAAAGAGCAGATCATGGGAATACCTTCATGAATTGATTTTGAACTGAATTTGACACAATTAATGCGTTTGTGTTTAAATTGCAGCTCGGAAACCCTCTCGAGGATGCCGCTGCAGGAGGGCATCTGAAAATGGTCAAATTTCTCGTCCGCAAACTGTCCAAGATTGACGCTGCCGTTCACGTAAGTCGGCAAATTGAAAATCTGTTGCATAAATGTGCGTTGCGATCTTGCAGTTTTGAAATGGCAATCCTTTCTTCTTTTCATTCAACTCATACCTTCTCTCGCTTTAGGCAACTGCTGGCAGATAGAGCATGTGAATTTTCAGAGGGAATTGCCGCAGGAACCGTTGAGGTGATGACGTGTCTTTGTGAGTGTACTCAAGTGAGTGAGTGAGTGAGTGTGTGTGTGTGTGTGTGTGTGAGCGTGTGTGTGTGTGTGTGTGTGTGTGTGTGTGCACTTGCTTTTTGTATGTGTGTGCATGCGGCCTCGCGCAGCTTGAGAGTGCCTTGACCGCTGCTGCGAAAAACAACCACGTAGAGACT
>JAHBMJ010000344.1:93671-98671 GCA_018398765.1 Chromera velia | reverse complement strand
GTTCCTCTGTAACAGTTTTCTTGGCTGAAACCGGGGCTGCAGAGAGAGGGGGGGGGGAGTCAGCTTCAGTCAGGGTGCCTGGCGAGCAGCACTCGCTCGGATTGTCGAAGACGGGTCTTGTTTCTGGGTCATCTCCCGGTGGAAGTTGGAGTTGAACCGTGGGAACGGTCGCGCAGTCAGCGTCCGCCCTCCGTTGATTTTCCTCTTTTTCCTCGTGTTGCTGTCGTGTGGGCTCCAAGTCTGTTTCTCGTGGCAGGTCGTTGATGAGATGGTCATGATCGGATTTGCTGTACTTGGGCTTGGTGGGGGGGATGGGAGTGTCAGTGGTTTTGTCTTGAACTTCTTTTGTTAGTTTGGTTTCTCCACTGTGGTCTCCCTCTGCCCTTTCGGAGCGGCAGGCTTGTTCTGCCTGTGGAGACTTGCCGACTTTGTCCTCGATGCTTGTGGGTTTTGCTTTCGGTCCTTTGTCCGCCGAGAGAAAGGGCTTCTGCTTCAAATGACTCGGCCCCATGCGAGAAGGGGGGAGAGGAGAAGAAGTGCAAGAGCAGGATTCACTCGTGAGAGTGTAGGGGGACTCCGGGATGTGTAGGCAAAGTGAGGTGTTAGAGGGAGAAGGGAAAGGGGAATCGTCAAACTGTCCTTTGCTTGCAGGGATGGTCTCTTCTGAACTTGGACTGAGAGCTGAATCCTGTCTCTTTGGACCTCTTGCCGTCTCGTCTCGTTGTCCTTTCGATGGTTCATTGCGCATTTTCCTTCCTCCGTCTCCTCCTCTGACTAATGCTACTGCTGCTGCAATCGGGGAAAGGAGACTTGAACGTCTTTTGTCTTCTTCTTCTATGGAAACCCTGCTTTGTTGTTTCCCACCCATGGAAACATGCCTGTCTTTCCAGCTCTCTTTGGCCACCTGCCTCTGTTCTCGTGCGTAAAATGTGAACCCATCTGTGCGTGTATCCTTTCCCTCTTCCTCTCCTGCTTTCTCTAAGGACGATCTCTTTGTTCAGACATCTTCGACAGAGAGACTAGGCTCATCAGAGATCCCGTCAGCAGCCGAAACTCCATTCTTCCCCCACCTTCTCTGCCTCCCCCGCCCTCTCTGCGAGACGCTTTGTCTCTCTCTCTCGGTCTCTCTGCATCTCCGTCTGTGGTCCTGAATCGGAAAAGGGCCTTGAGGATGACACGAAGGTGTGTCCCCTTCCTTACTCTTGTTGGAACTGCCATCTGGCGATCTCCTTCTTCCCCATCTGCGTCTTCTTTCTATTAATTTTGCTCTTTCCCCATTCATTCTCGTTTCCTCATCACGTTGAGTCCCTCCAACAAAAGTTTCTCTCTCTCGTGGAGGTCTCTCTTCCATCTGACTTCCGCTGCATGCCACTTCTCCTTCCACACCCCTCTCTTCCTGCCCTCGGCTTTCTCTCTGTCTCAAAAAGATTCTCTGGCTCCCTTGTTTTCTTCCATCCTCTTTTTTCTTCACTCCGCAGCTCATCTCCCGTCTCTCCGGCAAGCATGCACTTGTTTGTTCTTTCACAGAAAATGAAAAACCCGACTTCCTCATTGAAGGTTCAGCAGTCTCTCCTGTCCTCGGTGAGGGAGGAAAGAGAAGAGACGAGAAAGCAGAATGACGCACTGCAGCTCTGATGCTTTCATTTAGAGGAACAGCCACGCTGCTCGTATCAATAAATTTATCTGTCCCCATGCCTTTCCCTTTCAAGCGAAGCACCTTCTGACCCTCAAAACACTGAGTCTCCTTCTCAGACTCAGAACGCGACCGTGCTTTCCCCTGCCCCCCCCCATTCCCTCTGTGTCTCCTAACAAAATGAGGAGGTGGGGGAGGAAACACGCCAGAAGAGGTCTGACCAAACCCCATGGAGGAGAAGGGAAACGAGAAGGCGCCGGCTTGAGAAGAGGAAGAGGAGGCCTCTCTCATCACACCTGCAACAGATCTCCGCAAAGTCTGCACAACTCGCAGAAGCACACACACACACACACACACACACATGTACATGCAAACATACGTAGACGCACACTCACACACACATACACATGTACATGCAAACATACGTAGACGCACACATACACACACACACGCACACACACACACACATACACATACACATGTACATGCAAACATGCATAGACGCACACACACACACATACACACACAGAGTCACACACACGCTTACGCATTGGTTTGCACGCAAATGTGCGCGTGAAAGAGGCGGTGTGTAGACAGTGCGGGAGGCATGCGAGACCGTCAAAAAGGGAAACGCATTCAGCCAGAGATACATACAATCAGTCACATACACACATCAAATTTTCACAACGAACAAAACAGTGTCTGCATGTTCGATTTCTCTCTGTTTGTTGTTTTGAAAAACAAAACTGCTTCAACGTACGTACCTCTGCATTTTTTTCCCTTTTCTTCAGTCCTGTCATCAACCTCTCGAGGTCATCGCCAGCTTCCATGAGAAAAGGAAGAGGAAGACGGGGGGACTGAGTCTGCTGTCCGTCTTGCCTCCCTCTTTTGGATCTCTTCCCCCCCCCCTCCTCCTCTTCTTCCCCTGATGCATTGATCTTCTCTTTTCGTCCCCCCTCTTCTTCTCTGTCCCCACCGAGCATCGCGATGAAGGCTGGAGCTCGGTCAGCTCGGGAGGATTCAGACGACCAAGGAGGGGGGGGAGAGGGGAAGGGAGACGAAGTGACAATGCCCTCTTTTCTCTCTGCTTCGGCCGTGTGAATGCCCCTCTTCCTCCTCTCTTTCTCTTCTTCCATTGCTCCCTCTGCTGCGCTTTGAGAAACAGAAAGCGGAAGAGTCGGTTTGCTCGCTGGACAGATTCTCACTCTCGTTGATTTTGTCTCTCCTTGAGGACTCTCAGACAGAAGGCAAGGAGGAGAACGGAGGGATCCGGAAGGAATCCCCCCTGTGTTTTCAGTCTGAGTCACTCTAACAGTGGAGGCTTTGAAATTTGATGGAGAGTGGAGAGAAGACCAAGGACAAGGACTGGAATCACCAGAGGGGTCACTCGAAAGTCCTGCAGCTGTCCGGATGTGTCTGTCCAATTTCCTGAACTTCTCTCTCTCTGCCGCCACCTGGGATTGCAGAGAGGTTAGACGTGCCAGAAGAAGCCGTGTGTGTCTCCTCTCTGTCAGATTCCCTCTTTCTCTTTCTCTGTCCGCCCTCTTTCCTTCTCCCTTTTTGATAGAATCCGAAGGACTGAGGGAAAACCAGGAGGACCAAAAAGGAAAGAACCCGGAGTTCTTCCTTGAACGGTTACCCCTCCAAACGACAGACCCAGAATGTGAAGGCGAATGCGTACCGTCCCCCTGTTCACTTGAAGAACCAGACCGCGTGCCCATACTCCTCATATTTCCAGTCCTATACCCTCCCCCTTCCCCTCCATCGACCTGCAGGGAAGAGTCCACCTGCACACCTCCCTCAAGGCAGAAAGAAGGCAGAAAGGCAGGCAGGGAGGGAGGGAGAGGAGCTGTTGATTTGTCTAGAAAGAAAAACGAAATCATTACCAAATCGTTTAATTCGTCTCCCGTCAAAGTTGTTACACACACAACAGATGGAAAATATAAGTCACTCGATCTGTTGATTGACAAGCAAACCCGCTAGCTTGCCTGCTTCTCTCAAAAAGCGCGGGAAGACACACAGCGTACCTGCTGTACAAACAATCTCGTATGATATCAGACAGAAAACTGATTTGTTTCCGGAGATGGGCAAAACAACAAACTGACCTACACTGCCCGATATTGATTCAGAAGGCAGTGGTCAGCAATAGGTGCAAAAGATTCCCAGTCGATCCTTCTATCCATCCACTCATCCATCCTCCATCCATCCCTCCTGTCTGACAACACCCGAGGGAGAATTGAGTATGTATTTACTTTCATACAGATCATGTATTTACTTTCATACATAGGGAAAAACAATTCTGTATGAAAGTAAATACACGCACCTGTCTGACAACACCCGAGGGAGAATTCTATGTCTGACAACACCCCTGGCCAGATGCTATTGCATGGACCGCATACAGTATCGAGAGGGAGGACACAACATGCAGTCAAGGAGCAACGCCCCGTTCTTGATCATCAACCTGTATACACAATATGGATGGCTAATTAAGTGAGAAAAGAGGAAAGGAAAACGGACAGACCTGATCCGCAAGCGACGAGAGAAGAGCTGAAAGTCTCTCGAGTCTCTTCCTCAGCCTCTGCCCTCGTTCCCTCTCCCCTCTTTCTCCTGTTTCTCCTGTTTCCCTTGCCCCCCCCTTCCTGTCTGTTTTTTTGATCTTTTCTGCCCCCCTTTCCCTTTTCCCCTCTTTTCCCCTTTTCGTTTCTCTGTCTACTGCTCCCTGCTCCATTCCTTCTAAACACTCGGCAGGCGCACTGCTTCTTCCTCTCCCTCCAAAAACACCAAAACCAAAAAAGGACAACAAACTCGAATTTTGGTCGTCCCCACCCAGGAGGGAAAAAGAGGAAGAGAACGCTCTTCTTGAAGCGGCAGGGGCAGAAGAGGAGGAGACTGAGAAAGGCGAAGAAACAGTGTGTCGGAAGCTCAAATGATTTATTTCCCTCTTTTTCTCCCCTCCCTCTCTTTTTGACCCTTCTTGTAGTGGTACGGCATCTCCTTCGGATTCTGAGGCGGCCAGAGAGTCCCTGTGCTGGTCGCTCTGCGAGTCCGTTTCTTCGGAATCCGTGCACCAATACTCGGAGGCCGAGAATGTCTTCGAAGGTGACAATATTCTCGCGGTCGTTGTGTTTGTATCCTCTCGAGAATCCGTCTCCTCCTCCTCCTCGGACTCGGTGGACCAAAAATAATTCGAAGTTTTGGAATCTACTTGATTCTGCGGGGCAGACACAGAGGGACGACCGTGGGGGTCGACAGGGCTCACCAGGGGAAGGGGAAGGGAGCCGCATTCTCCGAATTTCTGGTTCAGGGGCGTTGAGCTCTTTGTGTGGAGTGGGAAGGAAATAACATCTGAAGGGGGGATGGGGGAGAG
>JAHBMJ010000344.1:78671-88671 GCA_018398765.1 Chromera velia | reverse complement strand
CTCTCTCTATCTCTACCCGCGGACGCATCCATCAATCCATCCGTCCATGCATCGGTTCTCTCTGTGATGACTATTGTGTGTGTGCGTGTGTCCTTCGTGTCTCTCCCCATCCACTCGATCGATTTGTTTGCTTTGCTTTGCTGGTTGCAGAAACCATAGACTGCTGTTGAGCGTCCCACGGGTGCTTCAAGAAAAATTGAAACAGCGAGAGCTCAATTTGGTGGTGGGTCGGTGCTTCTTTCTGCCTGTCGGGCGGCTGAATACATGAATTTATGGATAGATGGATGGATGGATGGGCACTTGTTTTGGCCTGCATGTCTGTTCGTCTCTTCGTTCGACTTCTTTGCGTTTGTCCTTTTGTTTGTTTGTCCCTTGCCTCTCCCCCCTTAATTGCCTCCGTAGGCCGGCGGGTGGGTGTGTCTGACTGACGAGAGGTGGTTGTCTTGTCCCGCAGGCTCTTTCTTCTTCACTGAATGTGCATTCAAAGATTTTTTTTCTTCAAGTTAAAGCATGCAGCCGCATTTCGTTTTTTGTTCTTCATCATGCACGATAATTTACTCACTTCGAGTTAAAGACGCGGCAGCGTTCTTTTTGTTCTGTTTTGTTCACACGCAATCAAGGACGGAAAGATAAGAAGAAAAAAAGAACGGACCTGTCCACACATGATCGATAGATATTCCACTCATTTATTCATTCATTCAGTCAGTCAGTCAGTCAGTCGGCCCGGTGATTCAGACAGACAGACAGACAGACAGACAAGCAGACAAGCAGACATAGTGATTGATGGACTCCGGTGTCATCGCGAGAAGATTAGAAACAGAAATCTTGATTCCACAACACACACAAAAATCTCTCTCTTTCTCTACCGCTCTCTCTTCTCTTCTCTTCTCTCTCCCTCTCTCTTTCTCTGACCCAGGTGCTGTGTTTGTGTTTGTTTGTCTGTTTCTTTGTTTGTCTGTCTGTCTGTTTGTCTGTCTGTCTGTCTGCCTGCCTGCCTGTCTGTCTGTCTGTCTGTCTGTCTGTCACAGACTCCATCCCCCCCCCTTCCCTGCAGGAGGACTGCGACATCGTCGGGAACTTCTCCTTGCCGGAGGGGGCCGAGGCGATCGTGCAGAAGGGAAGGACGGTGACCTACCAGGTCCCTGTGCCGGCATCCTTAGGAGCAGACCCAGAGGCCTTCCCGCCCGCTGGTCGGTCCGTCTATCCGATGATAGGTCTTTTTGCATACCCTCACACATGTGTGTATTATTTCTTATGTGTCTGTATGAGTACATGTCTATCGGTCTTTTTGCATACCCTCACACATGTGTGTATTATTTCGTATGTGTCTGTATGAGTACATGTCTATCGGTCTTTTTGCATACCCTCACACATGTGTAGGCGACGGAAAGGAGAACAAGAAAGAAACAGACCGCGCGTAAATGAATGCATAAATGTGGCCACTTATCGGAAGGGTCCTCGATGACTTTCCTCAGAGCATGCGGAGTTAGAGTTCTTTCAGAGAGACTGCATGCAACAAAAAAGACCAGGTAGGATCCTTCTCTCAATCAGATTTGTTCGTTCCACCTTCCTGCATGCCTGCCTGTCTCTGAATAGTGAGTGAGTGAGTGCCTTTCCTCTCTCTCTCTCCGTGCAATCAATCAAGCAATTAATTTATTTGTTTCTTTGTTCATTCATTTGTTTTTTTGTTTGAGGGAACGCAGACGGTGCTCGGGATCCGGTTTTGAATTTTCTTCGTGGGGACTCCTGTCGGCTGTCCATCCAGCCCCGCCGGCTGGTTGCCTTGATTGACGCCTGGGACTGCTTCGACGCAGGAGACCCTGACCTCGAGCCCCTCAAGAGAGATCTCTACTTTGGCGCCCTGGCAGAGGGCCTCAAAGTGAAGAGAAACAAGGATGGACTCCCCATGTCAGCAGCAGCAGCAGCAGCAGCAGAATGATGAAAGACAAACATCAAAGCACACAGACAGGCAGACTGATTGACTGAAGATCGGAAAGAAGCAGAACATTCGGACATGCACACTCATCTACTTGTGGAAGGTGCACGGGTGGCGTGCGTCAAAAAAAAAAAGAAAGAAACATGCAGAGTGGAGCTTGAGACCGAAGGAATCTTTCTTTTCTTCACTCTTCCTTTCCTGATCCCCCCCTTCACCTCCTTTTTTCCCCCCCTCGCTCTCTTCTTCCTTCATTGGTTGCCTTCCTTTTATCTCCTTTCTCTATTTATCTATTTCCTTGCTTCTTTTTTTCACTTCAACGTCTCTTTTGTCACGGTCGTCTTCGCTGCTCTCCTTCTCACTTCGCTCATCTGCCTAACTTCTTCTTCTCTCTCTCTCTCTCTCTCTCTCTCCCTCTGTGTGTGTGTGTGTGTGTGTGTGTGTGTGTGTACAGTTTTTGGCTCCACCAGTACAAGTGCAAGACGAGTTGGAACATGAAGGGGAACCTCGTTCAGACTTTATGGCAGAACGACGACCCCGGAAATTGGAATATTTTCCTCGACCCCAAACAACAACTGTGGAAATTTCGTCGGTAGGTAGGTACTGCGGCACTCACTGCGTTTTGTTTGATGCATGTAAGTTGAGATGAAAAAGACCGAGGGCCCTTTCAAACCTGTACGTTTCATGAGAACGTGCAGCCTTTTCTGGTAGCGATGGATTGGTCTCACGAACAATCCAGCAGAGACAGTCTGCCGTTACGTTGGTTGACTTTTCTTTCTTTCTTTCTTTCTTTCTTTCTTTCTTTTCTTTCTTTCTTTCTTCCTTCCTTCCTTCCTTCCTTCCTTTCGGTCGGTCTGTCTGTCTGTCTGTCTGCCTGCCTGCCTGCCTGCCTGCCTGCATGCGTGTGTGTGCATTAGAACCCAGGGAGAGACGCAGGATGAGAGAGATTTAATGAGTTGTGTTCTTTTTTCCTTCCCAGGAGCACCTCTGTCATCAGGTTCTTGATCCTTTTTACAATGATATTCCCTGGTCAGTGTGTTTGGCAGTCCTGATCAGATGAATCGGTTTCATGGCACACCCATCGATGCATGAGTGCACTGATTGCAGAAACCAGCTGGCGATGGAGCTCGAACCACGAGAAGAACAAAATCTCTTCAGAACACCCTCTTGGATGGACTCTGTCTAACAATTTTGAACACTTTGTCTCTAATACTCTCTATTCGTAAAACAGAATAAACATTGTAAAAAATAATGCAAGAAAATTGTAAGAAATAACGATTTGGATAAAACTTCATACAAGCTCAGATAAAAGGACTGTAGCATCGATCATATTGATTGATACAGCAAATACTGCGTACACTCTTAGTAGTGGGTTAGCACTACTGGTATTTTAAAATATCTAGTAGGATTAGGATTTATGTCTGGAGGATTGGCCTCGATCCCGCCCCAATGTCGAATGTCCGACGTGCACTAAATATTTTTTGAAACGTGGGGCCATGCACCAAATATTTTTTATCATCCCAAATCTGTTAAAAAATCTGAATGCTGTGGGGAACGATGCCAGTTACGATGGGATAGGATAGGATAGGATTTATGTTTCGGGTTGCCCCGTGGTCCATTGCCGGGCCTCGACTTGCACCTTCGAGAGGTTACGCAGACACCTGCATGCAGATGGAGCGTTTTAGACCAACCCCTCAGGCCTAGGCGTCAGGACTTTCCCTGACATGTCAATTTGTTGATCGATTAAATTTGTCGAACGAAATCAACTAGACCATACCATAGAGAGATCGTTTGCAAAAAGGTCATAACACAAGAATGATAACAAGATCGGAGACGATCTATAGCATACGGATTCAAGCAGTGCCCCACTGCCTCTGTTCCCAGGTTTTTCTGTTCGCCCTTCTCTTTTGCCCAACCAATTTGGTCTAGTGTATTGCTGCGTACTGGTGGCTTTCTCTTCTGTACGCGTTTCTTCTCTAAGTTCTCTTGAGAGATTCTTTATCCCTTTCTGCGAGCTCTTCAGCGTTTGTTCTGTAAAGATCACCTATTCTTTTCCTGCATTCCATAAAAACCTCACACCTGCTGATAGTTCTGCAAAGGAACAAATCAATATCACTATCTGCCTCATTTATCAGAAAATGAAACAGAGCAAGCTTATTGATCTTCCCTTATCCGTTTGCTTTAAAATTTGGTGATTCATTCAGTCTCTTTCCTCTCCCCTCTGACCAGCCTTACGCAATTCTGTACAGACACTCTTCTCTTTCCTGTTCATAAATTGGATAGTCTGTTACCATGTGTACTCCATTCTCAACCACCCTTACCCCTAGAAGATCTTGGCAGACAGTGCAGAGCCTTTCTTCCAGAGGGACCTGCTGTCTTTCCCTTAGGAGGATATACGACCTGCAGTCATAGCAAGTCCCTTCATATCTACTCTGAAAGCTGCTTTCTTTCAATGCACAGGCTAAGGAGCAATACCTTGGTAACAGATGAGTGGTCTGCAGATCGAGCTTGCGAGAGTCAACAAGAAGACGAGAAGAGCTTTGTCTATACCTTTGTCTCTCATCTGTTCCTTCCCTTCTTTCGCTTTTCTCCCCCCCAAACAGCCAAAGGTTGAGTCTGTTTCAATTTTCAGTCCTGAGGTGCAGAACAGACATATTTGTTTGTACGTCCTTCTAATCTTCTTCTCTCCCGTTCTCTCCCCTCTTGACCTCTCTTTAATGTCTGCCTCTATTCTTTCTTTCCACACTATTTTCATTCGTTTTTGCAGATCGCTTTTCTTCATTGCCCCAAGCCACTCTATTATTTTTGCTGTCCGTTGTGCCACAGGTTGCCTCCCTGCTGCTGTATGCAGGGTCTTTCTGAATGGAAAACAAATGCCCTCCCACCACAGGAAAAAGGATTCTCACACAGTTGCAAAGATGAAAGAAGAAATGATAGGAATGAAGGGAAACTCCTGCCAGTTCACTGTTTACTCCTTCTTTTATCACTATTTTCAATGCATGCTACACAGCCTGAGGTGTCTCATTCTTCTTTCTAAAAACCATATCGATCTAGCAAAGAGTATGGAGGGCAACCAACAACAAAATAGGGACAAACCCCATTTTGAGCATGACCGTCTGGGCACTTTCTTTCTCTCTCGAGCGCAAGACAGTCACCTCACAGACAAAGGATCTCTACAACATATCAAACTCATCTACAGCTTCTGTAAGACATGTATGCACTTCGCATCCATGCAACCACATAGGGCGTGATTGATGCATCTATACAACCACGCTTCGCATCCATGCAATCACAACCACAAGAGAGAGAGGGCGTGATTGATGCACTATGTCGGCCCAGGACAGACATGCCGAGACCAACGCAAGGTCCATACACGTGGTAAACGGTTGCTATAGATGTACAGAGAATATATAGGTGCACCCGAGTCCATGGACTGTCAGTTCAGGCTAGAGAAAACAAACTGCTTCATGAGGCCAGAGAGGAATGAATGGATACATTTCGCTTCCGCAAACGGAAATAGATGCCGTGGCCCCCGCCAACACAGGCATGAACGGGACAGCCAGAACGGACATCATGATGTCGAGACCAACGTAAAGTCTATGCGGGACGCATTGTCCGACGCAATACAACGATACGCAACACTGTATCATATAAGCGTTCCAACATTGCTGAATTACTTTAAATTCTAGGCTTCCAGTTTAAATTACTGTTTTTAATTAAATTGAATTTTACTAAGTATTTCAATTTTACAGTAACACTGTACTAACACAGTTTAATCACTTTAAATGACTCTGAGCTCTTTTAACTTGACTTTAAACAAATTATGAAAGGATTCAAAATAATTTATCATTATCATCATCATCATCATACGCCATCGCCATCGGCCTATAAATAGGCGTCTAGCGTTCGGCGGCAACGCACACGGCAGTTCGGTTTTTTACAACAGCAGTCATTAATTACATATTATGATGATATATATTATTATCATTCTGATTACCTAGCTGATTACTATAATTGTTTAATTAAATAGGGGGGAGATGCATTTTAGATCTGTTCCTAGCACGTCGATCCGCCTTCTTTTTATCAATACTTACGTACTAATTTTTTAAAAAAATATATATGTAGAATAAAATGGAAAAACATCCTAAATTTAGTGCGTGTAACACAATTCACTGCCAGTGTACATGCTTGAGACTACCTAGGAGACTACAGATCTTTGAAACTGCTATCTTTGTGGTTCTTCTTTTTTCTTCAGGACTTCTACGCAGAAATCAGTCAGATTTGGTACCGGAATGTCGGCTTGCGTGCCATCTTCCATGGATTTCACCCGTACCTGCATGAGATGAGAGAGGAAAATAAAAATAAACTGCATGCGTTTAAAAGTAAACATGCAATTCTGTATGAAAGTAAACGCACGCACCGTACCTGCATGAGATGAGAGAGGACAATAAAGAAAGAAGTCACGGAAAGTACACCGGAAAATCCCTTCTTCTTCTTTTTATTCCACTCCATTTTCCGTTCGCTCTTTCCAAACATGCAAGAAAGGGCACACGCACACACGCACACACGCACACACACACACACACACACACACACACACGCACACACGCGCACGCGCAGGCACACGCGCACACGCACACGTTCACACGCACACGCACACGCACACGCACGAACGCACACGCACGCACACACACGCGCACACACGCNGCCCGTGGGTCTCTGCGGTCCCTTCACCGGACAAGCCTCAGTTCGGCCTCCTCCTTTTCTTTTCCGACTCTCTTGAAAGTGACGACGAGGAGCATATGAGAGGTCCACTCTTTCTTTCGCTGTTCGAAGAGGAAAGAGGGAGGGGAGGGGCTCTTCGCTCTCCTCTCCATTCATCCATCCCTTCTTTCTTTCTTTCTTTCTTTCTTTCGTTCGTTCGTTCTTTCTTTCTTTCTTTCTTTCTTTCTGCCTCGATCAGCGTACTGACTGACTGACTGACTGACTGACTGACTACGTCCTTTTGAGATTCCTCTTCGCCTATGAGGATCATCAGAGGAACCCCGAGTTTGGCACCCAGCTTCAGCGCGGCCTTGGGCTGCATCCATATTCTTCTTTCATACAGCCGTCAGTCGTCAGTCAGTCAGTCGGCGAGTCGGACAGTCGGTCACTTATTTGCATTTAGACAGACAGAAGTGAGTAGACGGAGGGAGGGCGCGGAAGTTCGAAGGAAAGAAGGAAAAAATAATCTTTTGCCGTGGTTTCATTTCTCTTCTTCGCTCTCCCCCCGTTGTTTGCTTTTCTCAACATCTGTCACACACCTTGTCTCCATGTAGCTGTAGAAAGAACGTTCTGTCGTTCACACAAAAAGGGCTGGAAGAAAGCTCATGATAACTTTTCCTTTTGTTTGTCGCTTGGACTGGCTGCTTCTTTGTTGGCAATCTTTGCTCTTTCTTTCCGTTTTTGTTTTCTTTTGTCCTTCCCTTCCCTTCCCTTCCCTTCCCTCGAAGGAAACAAAAGAAAACACAAAAAAAAGATTGGATGACCTTCCGTCGGTCCAAAATCAAATCTGTGCGAATGCCACGCTCTCGCAATCTGCAGAAAAGGAGGACAACGCAGAGATCCAATGCGAGAGGGTGCTCGAGACTTTCTTCCTGCCTGCATGCTTGTTTGTTTGTGTACAAGAACACGACCACACGCCCTCCTCTCTCTCTCTGACCGACATAGACTCCCAATCAACCGCCCTATCCATATGGATGGATACAGACAGACACAAAGGGAGAATGGGGGAGCGACAAAAGAGAGGGAAGGGGAGGGCGACGCTGACCTTCGCCATCCAATCACGTGCAGAGGCTGAATGAGTAAATGGATGGATGGATGGATGGATAAAGATGCCGTCTGTCTGTGTGTCTGTCCGTCTGTCTGTCTGACTGTCTAACTGTCTGTCTGTCTGACTGGCTGTCCAGAAAGAACTCCACCCACAAACCAATCAACCGACCTTTGTGCGCAGGCGGCTGCCATCGCATCCTGATTCTTCTCGAAGGGAAACACCAGAGCGTCGACTGAGGAGCCAGAAGAGAAATCCGGCAACTTTCCCCTGCATGCATGTATGCATGCATGGACGCAAACAAACACATCCAGTCAGGCGATCTTTCTTCTTCTTGACATTCCTTTCCTTTCCTTTTGAGCCTGTTCTTTCTGCTTCCTCTTCAACATTTCTTTCGCTCTTCCTTCTCTAATGGACTGACTGAAAGAGACGAAAAAGGGCAGCAAGGACTTCAGACTGACTGCCTGTCTGCCTGCCTGACTGACTGACTGACTGCCTGACTGACCAACCTGAGTTAAAGAAGAGGGCAACAGCGCAAGGAAAGTCACAGAGGCAACCAGAGAGACGGACAGAGGAACCATTCGCTTCTCGTGCTTCTCTCTTTCTACTTCTTCCATTTTCTAAATCCCCCCGCGCTTATTGCACGCACTCGGTCAAGAAGCTTCTTTTCTTTCTCGACACGGGCCCCCCAGCCCTCCATCCCTTTCATACAGAAATAAATGCATAAATAAATAAATACAGAATTCTGTATGAAAATAAATGCATGCACTCTTCTTTCTCGACACGGGACCCCCAGCCCTCCATCCCAGCTCCACTAGTCCGCCTTCCTTCGCCCCCCCATCTTCCCCCTATCGGTGGAGACTCCCTCACTCCCTCACTCACTCACTCGCTCACGCACTCACTGACTTTGACTTCAACAGCTCCACAATTACCGCATCACCGAAGCCGAACCCGACAGCAGGAAGTGCGTCCCGTTCGTTTGCTCCAAAAGTTTCCAGGAGGGTGTCGTACCTGCGTGCATTTATTTACATACAGAATTTAATAATATTGGGGAAATTCAGTGGCTCCAAAAGTTTCCAGGAGGGTGTCGTACCTGCGTGAAAGCAGAAAACAAAAGAAGAAAAAAAACAGTCTCTCAACCAAACAAACCTTCTGGCCTGTGAGTGAAGCCAAATCCATGAAAACCGTTGCAATCTTCACGAGAGGGCTTACAGAAGGCGAAAGAAGAAAGAGCCCGAAAGTTCAACGTCATGACTGCCCCCTCTCTCTCACACAAAGAGCAATCAAATGACAAGAGCATAGGAGGAGGCTGACCGACCGCCCGCCCCCGCAGACAGCCCGCAGCTCCCCCTGCCTGTCGAAGGCTTCAAAAACAGTGCCTGTGTAGTAGGCAAGACCACGAACCTGCATGCATATATTTACACATATTTATATGCACATCGATCGACCGATCACGCAAACAAACAAACAAAACAAATCAAACGATCGATCGAAGGGATTGTTACCTGCATGGCGAAGGAAAGAAAAGAGAGAGAGGATGGTATGAGATGAGATGATCTTGTGAGGACACACACCTACTACGTGCTTGCAATAAATACTAGCTCCTCACAAGAATGAATGAAAGTAGCCCCGCCCCGTGATCCTTCCATTGCACCAAAGTCCGCGAGAGTCCCTCCCTTTCTTCCCTCCCTCTATCCTTCCCTTTCTTGCTGCCATTCCACAGCATGCGAGCGTGCAGGCAGCGGTTCCTTACAGTTGTCGTCTCTGCCTCTCGTCTTTCCCACGCAGAAGGAATCTGCTGGATGGACGGAGGATGAGTTTCTTCTTCTTCTGCTTCTGCTTCTTCTTCTTCTTCTGCTTCTCTGGATGGATCGATTGACTCGGGGGGGGGGGCACATCTGCCTTGCCTCCTCCTTTCTTTTCTCTCAAATTTCTTCTCCAAAGCTGCGGTGGGATGGCAAATGATGTTTGATACCAGAGAGGCGACTTTGTGAATCTCAAAAACAGACACGCAATTAGTTCACGCGAGTATGTGCATGTGTGTGTGTGTATATATATATATATATATATATATGTGTGTGTGTGTGTGTGTGTGTGTGTGTTTCTCTCTCTCTGTGTGTATGTATGTGTGTGTGTGTGTGTGTGTATGCACCACCGACGGATGGACGGACGGACAACAGAAGGGTCAAACTGGAGCCAGTCTGCATAGCCGCTCTTCTCTGCAATTTCAAAAAGCGTCCGCACGTCCTCCAATGCCC
>JAHBMJ010000344.1:66765-78620 GCA_018398765.1 Chromera velia | reverse complement strand
CCCCCCCCCCTCCCCCTTCCTGAAGTTCCGACAGAACAGAGTCGAGAGTCCGTCCGGGTGCCACCGATGCGGCGATTTTTTCCGTCTGCGGATCGAGTACGCACACACACACACACACACACACACACATACACACACACACACACACACACACACACACACAGAGAGAGAGAGAGAGAGAGAGAGAGAATCAACGGGAGATGGTCACTAGACTCAAAGAAAGAAAGGAGGAACAAAGGAAAGAGTCTGCAGATCGAATCTCAAGACCTCTTTCCCTCCCATCAAAAATCGTCGACATCCATCCTTCTATTCCCACAGGCACGCAGGCAGGCAATGATACGCCATATACACCCACCACTCCCACGGAAGTAAAGGCACCATGCTTCTCCCAGACGGACACACAGACAGACAGACACGCACCCAAACGAAATGAAATGAAACCAGCGACGGACCCACCGTGTCGGCATCGTACCCCAACGCCTCAAAGTCACCCCTCAGGTCCTCAAGCGGCACCTTCTCCAGTTTGTCCACCAGAACGCACGTGGCGGCAAACTTGGAGTCGTCCACCGATGCCCTGCATTTTCTCAGTCAATCATTTATTTGATTGCACCAGCTCTTGGTGATAAAGGTAAAAAAAACTCGAGAGAAAATTCAGATAAGAGGATAGGGTAGACAGGCTGGCTGGATGGATGGATAGAGACGTGACAGAAAAAACGAGAGAGAAGAGTCAACGGCAGAAAAGAAAAGAACTTTTTTTCGCACGAATGAACAACTCCCTCCACAGCTAGTCATCAATCACATCCCGCCGTCGTGTCACTTTCGCGTCATGTCCACAACAACAAAAAAAACAACAAGACACGCCCACACGCATGCACAGAAGTGGAGGAAAGTTGAAGGGAAAACGAGAGGAGAGGCAGCGCTATGATCTGTAGGGCTCTCCACTAATACTTCTCGGCACGAAAGGGAAACAGAGAAAGAGACAGAGAGGCAGAGAGAGAGGAGGGACAGAAATAGAAACCAAGACGATAGCTATACCGAAGGCGTCGATGGAAAAATGATTGCCGAAGCTCAGCACCCTTCATTCACTCACTCACTCACTCATTCACTCACTCACTCACTCACTGACTTTTTCAGCAAGGCTCTCAGGACCCCCCTAGAGTTCACTTTGATACCGATATCTTCGGAAGTGAGGCCAACCTGATCGAGTGCGTTCAGTGATGCATCGATCGTCCATGGTTCCGCGTGAGTGATCTTAGTGGAACACGGATGGGGGGGGAAGGGGGGAAGAATCAAATGGGATGGAGATGGAGAAGCGTGCACACGTTTCTCAAAGCTGACGGAGAGGCAATCAGTCCGACGGTATGTTGTTTTTTTTCTCCTGGCTTTTTTTCGCTTCTTGTGGTTTCACTTTCGCACTACAAAGAAAATATGAAACGAAGGAATGCAGGAAGGGAAACGAATGACAGAAAGAAACGCAGAACGAGAAAGCATGCCCTCCCCACAGCTAGTGCGTGTGTGTGTGGTCAGCCAGGTAGCCAACAACAAGACGGGCTGCATCCATCGCCCCTACTCTCTCTCCTGTCAGACAGACAGATTATCAAAACGACAAATAGACAGGCACACAGTCAGACAAATAGACCGTATGACTTATCTTTCTCTTTTTTTCTTCATGCACGGACAGGCTGTATCACTTACTTTCTTCCTTTTTATTTCTTTTCGTCTTTCAGACGGACGGACGGACAGACAGACGGACAGACAGACAGACAGACAGACAGACAGACGCACAGACAGACAGGCAGACAAGCAGACAGACAGAAAGACAGGCAGGCAGAGAGGCAGGCAGGCAGGCAGGCAGGCAGGCAGGCAGGCAGGAAAGCAGACAGACAGGCAGACAGAAAGACAGGCAGGCAGAGAGGCAGGCAGGCAGGCAGGCAGGCAGGCAGGAAAGCAGACAGACAGAAAGACAAGCAGACAGACAGAAAGACAGGCAGGCAGAGAGGCAGGCCGGCTCACCCTCCGAAAGAAAGTCACAATCGCAGACAAAAGTTCCGCTTCCGCCTGGACACCCGGGACGCCTGCATGCATGCACGCACACACACGCACACACACACACACACACGTACACGCACGCACACACACACACATACACACACACACACAGAGAAGCATTCCTGAGGTCGTCAGAAAAGGACAGAACACCACAATCTCTTTTCTTCTCTTGTCCTCTCATGTGCGACTGCGGCATCGTTGAATAATACCCAGAGACACACTTGTGAAGGGCAAACTGTTTGACTGAAGCAGAGACACTCGCCTCGTCTTTCACTGACTGAATCAATGCACAGAGCCAACTGACTGACTGACCCCAAATAGAAAAAGAAACGGAGATATGGCAGGCCAACTGACTGACTGACTGACCCCAGATGTCCTCTTATCAAATAAGAATAGAAAAAGAAACGGAGATATGGCAGGCCAACTGACTGACTGACAGACCCCAGATGTCCTCTTATCAAATAAGAATAGAAAAAGAAACGGAGATATGGCAGGCCAACTGACTGACTGACAGACCCCAGATGTCCATATTCCACTGGTAGTGCTCTCGTCTTCGGCCTCGAGTCATTCGCTCGTATCTGCAGACATCCAAAAAAGGCAGGGGAAGAAAAAAAAGAAACGCAAGAAAGAAGGCATGCGCTTTGCAGATTTGATACCAAGAGACACAGAGAGAGGGAACCCCCTATTGCACAAGAATCGGGACAGCTGATGACACTCAAAGAAGAGAGAGAGGCTTCCTTGCTTCCTTCTTCGTTTCTTTCTTTCTTTCTTTCTTTCTTTTTCCCCATGGAGAGTCAAGGCTGAATCAGGGAAAAGGGATGGAGAGTCAAGGCTGAATCAGGGAAAAGGGATGGAGAGTCAAGGCTGAATCAGGGAAAAGGGATGGAGAGTCAAGGCTGAATCAGGGAAAAGGAATGGAGAGTCAAGGCTGAATCAGGGAAAAGGGATGGAGAGTCAAGGCTGAATCAGGGAAAAGGGATGGAGAGTCAAGGCTGAATCAGGGAAAAGGAATGGAGAGTCAAGGCTGAATCAGGGAAAAAGGGATGGAGAGTCAAGGCTGAATCAGGGAAAAGGGATGGAGAGTCAAGGCTGAATCAGGGAAAAGGGATGGAGAGTCAAGGCTGAATCAGGGAAAAAGGGATGGAGAGTCAAGGCTGAATCAGGGAAAAGGGATGGAGAGTCAAGGGTGAATCAGGGAAAAGGAATGGAGAGTCAAGGGTGAATCAGGGAAAAGGGATGGAGAGTCAAGGCTGAATCAGGGAAAAAGGGATGGAGAGTCAAGGCTGAATCAGGGAAAAGGGATGCAGGCGCAAGACAGATGGAGGATGGAGGCAAGGATTTGCTGATTGATGTCATCCCTCATGATGATTGAAGGCCACCTCCACATTGTAGAGCGAGTGAGTACGCAGGCGTCATCTGAAACACTGAGGAAGAAAGGAATGCTCCAGCTGTACAAACACATGATGAATGTGTTTAAAGCAATGATTGATGCTGCCTCACCTCCAGCACTGCGGAATGCTCCACCACTTGAGGGGCGTCTGGAGCTGGCGTCTCTTTGCAAGGACCATTCGAGCCAGGGAGGGCGTCAGCTCGGGGCGCAGGGCGACTCTCCTGCCGCCTCTGTCTTCAAATGAGTACAGCTGTTGGGTCACCTCTTCGCCTGCCTGCATGGGAAGGGGCAAAATGGCAGTGAATAATCGTATGAACACGAGAATATCAACTGTTGGGTCACCTCTTCGCCTGCCTGCATGGGAAGGGGCAAACTGGCAGTGAACAATCGTTTGCACACGAGAATATCAACGTACATTCCTCCTCTACACAGGCTACTAAGAGAGAGAAATCAAATGAAGATGACAGCGAGGCGGTGACAATAGAATCAATCAGTCTATCGATAGCTTCCTTCTTTTCGGGGAGTGTCACTTCCTTCTTTCTTAACAACAACTGATTGATAGTCGCTTTCACGATTTTGAGAGAGGGGGGAGAAGGGAGGGGAACTAATGAAGGCAGGCAGGAAGGAATGAAGCAAACGAGAGAGGAGGGGTCAAAGGTCGTGGAGGTGGGGCGGAAGAAGAGACGAAGAAGAGGAATAGAGAAGAGAAGACAAGAGAAGACAAAAGACGGAAGCAGTACGAGAAAACCGCTTCTGTTCTTTCTGGAAATGCGCTCCTGACTTTCTTGGTTCCCTCAAACAAGCTCACAGCTGCAAGACAGATGGTGCCTCACATTCCATTCCCTTTCTTTTTGCCTTGATGTCTCACAGACGAATTAATTCCCCTCCCCCTCTTCCTTCTGGCCTACAGACAGTACCTTTCTGATGTACAGGTCCTCACTCTCAAGGACGGGAGCGTCAAATTCCTCAAACCCGAAGAGAGACGCCACATCGCGCCACTGTACATAAACAAATCAGCAAACAAGCAAGCAGGCAGGCAGATTGCATCGCACATAAAAGTAGGGAGTCTCGCAGATAATAAACACGGTTTCATTCCATTCAATAAAGGCTTCATGCGAGAGCAACGCCACATGATTCGACAATGAATTCGATGAAACAACATAATTCCCGCAGTCCAGCTCTTTCAAACTCTGACGTTGCGAAATAGGGAGCGAAACACTTTCCTCAGCAAATTCATGCGTCTGCTTGTGTGTGTGAGAGAGAGAGAGAGACAGACAGACAGACAGACACACACACACACACACACACACACACACACAGAGAGAGAGAGAGCGAGCGTGAGCGAGTGACCGTGTGTGTCTGATTATGATTGTAAACACACACAGAGGACTGGAGCATGCCTCCCAAATATGAATAAACCAAAGCAAATCGATATAAACTCCAAGAGACGAAATAAGCAAAACAAAACAAGAAGAAGAACAAAGATTCGACTGTCTGCCTGCCTGCATGAATGCATGCCTGACATACTGACATGACCAAAAAGCCAATTTCGGAGTCTCATGTCTTCAGGGAAAAAGTCCCTCGTCCCCCTGGGGGGACTCAAAGAAATTGCCTTGTTGGAGGAGCATTGCTGCTTCTTCTTCTTGTTATTGATATTCTTGTCCTCGCCCCCGTCCTTCCCATTAGGGTCGGCTGCTTGCAACACAGCCGCACTCCGACGCACACCTGTCCCCTCATTCGGCGGAATCGTCTGCACGCACGCAGGCACAAAAACACACACACACACACACACACACAGAGAGAGAGAGAGAGGCAGAGTTGAATGCTCTGACAGATTTGCGTCACACAAAAACTGCAGCAACAGCACGTTGGAAACTGTCAGAGAAGAGAAGAAGAGAGGAACGGAGAGAAAGACAATGCCCCTCTTTAGACAGAATACCTTTAGGCATACTTACAAATCAGTTTTTTTTCCTTGCTTGAGAGTGATTGCATCTGACTTGAATGAAAGAAGCTTTCACTGACCCCCTTCTCTGCCTTCAAACGAGAGAAGGAGGTCGTTTCCAGTCCGCCCCTCCCTCTATCCTTCTCCAGCTCACTCGGTGAAAACGCAAAGCCCAGCAGGAAGGGGGAGGTAGATGCACTCCGGAAAGTCTGCAGACACTACGCATGGTTATTCATTCATTCTTTCTTTCTTTCCTTCCTTCCTTTCTTCCATTTATCCTTTCTTTCTTTCTTTCCTTCCTTTCTTCCATTCTTTCTTTCTTTCTTTCTTTCTTTCTTTCTTTCGTTCTTTCGTTCTTTCGTTCTTTCGTTCTTTCTTTCTTTCGTTTCGTTCTTTCGTTCTTTCGTTCTTTCGTTCGTTCTTTCTTTCTTTCTTTTTCGAAATTTTCTTTGAGGTATATGCGAACAGAACAGGGTGGACGGACAGAGGGGAGAAGAGAGAAGGGAAAAGCGCTCCGGAAGCAAAGACGGGGGATTGGAAGGAAAGCAGTCGATCGATCAGTGCTCGCTCAGTCGGAAGGAAACGACTCAAAAGAAAGAAAAGGAATGGGAGCAAAATGACACAGGCAGAGAAGGTAACACGTGAACGAACTGCCAATCGGGGGGTAGTCCAGAATAGACGGGTTGGGTGGGGAAGGGGCGGCGGGCAGATCGAGAGGTCAACTGACGGTTGGATGCCCTTCCACCCTCCCTCGGAAAGAAGAGAGCAGGGCAGCCGGCAGGAGGGCAACAAACAACGCTGCACTGCGAAGGCCAACCATCAGACCAGACAGAAGAGCGACTTATCGTCTTCGGTAATTGACTTCTTCGTCGTTGCCGTGCCCCCGCGAAAATGGGTGCCTGCCTGTTTCTCGAGTGATTCTGTTTTGAACGTTTGGTGAGCCTTTCAGAGGTCACTTCTGCCACCACTTTACTGAAATAAAATATCCGCAGAGATCCGCAGTGCCTTTTCTCGTCGCTTCTGTCCGGTCGAGGCGACGACGCGAGCCCCAAGGATGGACAGAATCCAAACGAGCTAGACGAGCAAACCGAGGGTGCGCGCGACACAGATTCAGTGACCCTCTAGCTTCGTCGGAAAGTGACACCACGGAAGACCGTACTTACGCAAGCTATCACGGTCTGCCTCTGAGTTAGTCAGACAAGATTCAAGCCTGCACTGACCCGATCCGCTGCGTTACTATCTATCCTGAGTCATGGAATTAAGCCGTCTCTGGAGTCAGATCATGTGAGAGCCTGGTCTGCCGTCTCCTCCGCTGAATGCGCGCGCAGTGCATGCATGGACGTTCTTGTCACGCGTTGACAAAAAGTTTCAAGTCACACCATAGTCACAATTAGTCACACCGGCATATATATCACACCGGCATCAGGAAAGCTGACACAGCTACATAGGTGTTTTCAACTGTCTGACAGGGTATTAAAAACGTGTATATATACTCGATCAGTATCACGCCGAGTTCAATCTGGACGTCTGCTTTGCACCACGATTTGGACACTCCCCCCTCCCTGGTTAACTTACAGCTCCATGTACTATATATCCGTCTCCATCCGTCTCCACCGAACCTATGCATACCGGACCAATACACGCCCGGAGAGGCGATAAGAGAAGTAATGTCTCCACCTCGATGCATGGACGCTGAATTCCCACGGAGACGTCAAACTCTACCCGTGCATGACGACTGAATCAATCGGGTGGCCTGCAGGTACGTGCATGAATGGTGCTGGCAGCGTCTTTGCGTGAGTCTTTTCACCACCTGTCATGCACATCTCCTTCCGTCTACCTGGACGCCCGCGTGCATGCATGCAGATATCTCTGCAGGTTGGTTCCATGCTTTGATCGTTCTCTGTCTCTCTCTCTCTCTCTCTCTCTCTCTCCAGCCACTTACTTACTTACCCGCATTTCCCTCCATCATCCCTAGCTCCATCTTAGTACTCGCATCCAACCCCCCCTCTCCACCTTATTCTCTGTGTTTGAATTTGTGTGTGTGTGTGTGTGTGTGTGTGTGTGTGTGTGTTCGGTATTTGTATCATTAATAAAGTCGATGAATACATCTACGTGGCGTGTATTCAATTTTTTGACGAGTTCCAGCTGACAAAATGCATACTCCCAATTGTTAACATATGGTGATTCGAGCGACTCATCCGCGGAATTCACGGGCCCATCGCTCACCTGTTTCTGGATGTGCGCCTGCAGCTGTTGATTCTTTCAAGTCATGTGAGGCCGTAGGAACTTTAGGTTTCTGTAAACAGATGCCGAAGTTCGATGGATGGATCGATGTGCATGCCAGGGCGTGTGAATGCGTGCAGGGTCTGATTGAGCCGGCCGAAGGAGGGCTTCCAGGCGGCAGGTGGGTCCCCACCAAGGCAGGCAGGCAGGCTGTGAGACTGTCGGATTCCACTCCTAACTCTCTCTGTCAGAGTGCCTGCCTGGCACGGACCGTGCACGTGGCCCGCGTGCACTGAGCCCGGGTTCACTGACAGCTACACAGAAGGTTTGCAGGATGAATCAGTCGCTCGCAGTTGGGCGCTACACGACGGATGGCGGTGCCCTCCCCGAGTTGGTGGTTTTGGAGGGAAACCGAATCGTGCACCATGACGGGAATGAAGGGTAC
The DNA here is from genome assembly GCA_018398765.1 of Chromera velia. Classification (NCBI taxonomy): domain Eukaryota; family Chromeraceae; genus Chromera; species Chromera velia. The sequence goes on along the minus strand of JAHBMJ010000344.1, from coordinate 70,571 downwards.
GCTTTCGGGGTGGATGAGCAACGGCACGGGACTTTTGAAGTCGCAGAGAGCTCGAAGGACGATGGGGGCTGTTTGCATGGGGGCTGTTTGCGTCTGATCATTCGGTTCACCCGAGAGAAGGGAAATTACGGTCGGGAGGTGGGAGATGAGAGGACTGATGATGCGATTGATGAAACGGTGGAAGCCGAAGTGACCGCAGATGGCAAGGCGATTCTTTTCAAAGAGAAGAAATTTGAATACGTTTCTGCTGAAACTCAGATTGTTGATGTCTGCACTCGGCGATAAACTTTAAGTCGGCATTGTGGCTCGACAGGCGCATCCTGTCGCAGATATGAATTGCTGTAGATGGTTTCTTTGTATGGCGTTTCTTTCAATCCTCTTGAAAAGACGAACGAGGAGTCGAGAACCCGCAGGCAGAGTGAAGCATGCAGACAGGCATGCAAACCCATAGAAAGTGTCGCAGTGGTTGAGAAAGAAATAAATAAGAAACACAGACAGACAGACAGAAAAACAGACAAAGTTTTTTACTTTCTTATTTACAGTAATAATTTACTTAAAATTACTTTTATCTTCTTTACTGCAACTTAGTCTGCAAGGACTGTAGTAGGACCGTATCATTGGTCCGTATGATCATTCGAAATCCTAAAATCATTGATTCAGATATGTTAATTTATACCCTGCAAAAATGAGTGAATTTATAAATGAATTTTCGTGAATTTAGAATTTTAGATGAATTTACGTGAATTTAAGCAGTGAATTAAGATGAATTTAGGTGAATTTAAGTGCATTTACAAGTGAATTTTGAGGCTAAATTCACTGTGAATTTAGATTTCTAAATTCATTTCGATATGAATTTAGAGCGTTTTACATAAAAATTAATTGATGTAAATTCACTTAAATTCATAACCTCCTTGAACCTAAGTGCCACTTAAAAAAATATAATCAAGATGATCTTTATCTGCGGCATCGTTTTTCAAGAGACCGTCCACGCCTGTGGCGTAGACGGTCAAGACACCATCCAGATATACGGCTTTGGCTTTCAAGACACCATAAATGATCCGTGCCTGCGGTGCGGACTTTCAAGCTTATCCAAAAATGCGGCTTAAACTTTCAAGTGGTAGTTAGGTTCAAGGAGGTCAAATTCATTTCATAGTGAATTTAAAACTAAATTCATTAACTCAAAATTCACTTGTAAATTCACCTAAATTCATCTAAATTCACTTAAATTCATCTGTAAATTAACTCATTTTTGTAGGGTAAGCATATAGCTATATTAAAACATTAGAATTAATTTAGATTCTAGAAACATTATAATTAATCTTCCGGTATTTTTTAAAAACTAGATGTCGGCTAAAAGAAAAAAAAAAAGTAGATGATCAGAGGAGATCTTTTTTTTTCTTTTTTCTTTTTAATTTACGTTTTCCCCCTGAAGAACACTTAACATGCATTCGGGGGACCAGAGGAGTGCAAGGGGAGGGCTGGGAGGAAGGAGGAGTAAGCAGTACACTGGTTATGACTGAGGGGTAGGAAGTACTTAGCAAATGCCGAAGAAGGCATTCAGATGGAGGAGCGTCAAGTATGAGGTCGCATGAAAGAGAGAGCTAGTAGCGAGAGCAGTAACCAGGACAGAAGAAAGAGATGAAAGACGTATAGGCCAGACGCTAGGAACAAACTTTAGGTCAATGCCCCCCGAACAACACTTAACAACAGTTGTGCAACATATGAACAACACTTCTGCAACACTTAACCAACAGTTGCCTGGCTGAAAAAGAAAAAAAAAGTAAAGGTTTTTTACAAATCTTTTTTTTTTCCTTTAGCCGATGCGTAGTTTAAAAATTAAATCTAGAATTAAATTAGGAGTCAAAAAAAAATTGTTCACTTGATTTTTAGTTCCGCTTAATTCTCCTAAAATGAAGCATGCATTGTTAGATATTGTTAGCACTTTTTGTAGCAGCTAGGCTGGGTAGTTATAAAAAAGAATACATAAGCTACGGCTAGGGTTACTAAACAAAATGATGTGCAATTGAGCATATGTTTTGTTTTGTTTTCTTCAAATTTGATTTCTTGGGTTCATATCAAAATTGATCAAAATTTAGGATGGTATTTTTTAAAAAAGATTTATACTTTGAATCTATGCATTTTTAAACTTTGTTGCATCCGTAGATTAATTATTCAGCTCAATTATCCAACAACGATCCTGTTTTTTGTTTCCAGCGTAGTATGTTTTCTTAATTTTGCATACTTTAACATACTTTTTTTGGAAAAAAAAAGTTTTTTGATCCGCCAAATTGCTTTCATGCTAGCTTTCATGGGCTCTCCGTTCTTAGTTCTTCCTTGATATCCCCCTGGGTATCGAATGAGTTATTGTTCTTTCCGTTTGAATCAATTCAATCGGATCGTTGCTTTGCTTGTGTGACATCATGCTACCATTCATTGCGTTCGTCGGTCGGTGCATCCGACTTGGTATTGCACCATGAATTAATTCCAATCATCCATGCATGCGTCGAAAGACGTCAGGAAGAGGAGGTAAGGGAAAAGGGGGAGAGAGAGACTCGGAGAGAGGGGCCGGCAAGACGTACAGAAAGCTCGATCGGGAAAAGTAGTTTGTTTGGGTGCATGCGCGTGGTGAGTCTGTCAGTGACTCTAGTTGTCAGTACGTCAATTGTGTGGCTGCATGATTCGCTTGAGTCCAAGCAGCCTTCTTGATGTAATCTTAATTGAGATGGTCAAGATTGAGATGACCGTGAAACAATCAGTGAAGATATGAAAAGATAAACGAATACACGAATGAGTAAGTGACTGGATGAAAGATGGATGCGTTTTCCCTTGGTCGCTTTCTTCTTTGCTTGCGCTGATCAAGCCTAAAGCGGGAGGTCGAAGAGAGACTGCATGACCAAACTGCGTGTTCGAATCATTTGATTTGATTTCATTTCTTGTTGCCCTTGCATGATGCAGATTTGCACATGGAAGGACAAGGGAGAGAGAGTGCGACACAGTTAATTAGCGGAGGCTGAAGGAAGGAAATACGGTTGCATGTTGGAATTGTGTGGGAGACGAAACGAGGTTCGATTGTCAAATGTAGTGCCTTCAAACTTTTAGACTTTAAACTTGGTTGCTGTTTTTTTTTCTTTCTTTGTTTTTACTTATTTCGAATGAATGAGGGACAGACCGAAAGAAATGTCCCCAATCAATCAGAGAGACATGTAGACTCAATCTTTCTCTTCGATCGTTCGATGCTCCCTCCACTCATCCCTCTGCAGCTGTCTGCGTCCTCCTCTTGCCGTCTCCCGAACCAAACAATTCCTCCCTACTGACGAATTCACCGTAATTGTTGCGCTGACATGCCACCATCCGCAGTCCCTTTAAGTCTGTTTTCCCACTTACGTAGTTCCACGCGTACCTCTCTTCCGCTTCCCCTCCCTGTCCCTTATCAGTCATCACCCCTCTTCCACAATGGGTCCTCCTCTCGGGGGTCATCGGAACGTTGCGAAGTTCCACGAGGTCCGTCAAGGGATTTGTTCGTTGACACGCTATGCAGGTCTTCTCTCCCGGGTGCGCGCTCTCGCACTCGATTTTGTTTTTGAACCAATGCAAATAAGCCCCGTCTTTTCTGAGAACTTCCTCCTGGTCCTCCTGTGTGAGTTCTTGGTTGTGTCCAGTGGGGGCCTCTATCGGTGGCAGCAGCGGCGTCTCCGAAATCAGCTCCGAACATTCGGGAGGGTCGCAATTTCCGTCTGTTCGCAAGTTGCAGTTGTGCCTACACACACACACACACACACACAAACACAGAGAGAGAGAGAGAGAGG
>JAHBMJ010000344.1:54265-61765 GCA_018398765.1 Chromera velia | reverse complement strand
GGTCAATCATGTCGGCAGCAGCTCCAGCAATCTCGTACACCTCCCGAGACAGGCTCTGCACATGCAAGCATTTTTTTCTGTATGAAAGTAAATGTATGACTCGTACACCTCCCGAGAGAGGCTCTGCACATGCAAGCATTTTTTTCTGTATGAAAGTAAATGCATGACTCGTACACCTCCCGAGACAGGCTCTGCACATGCAAGCATTTTTTTCTGTATGAAAGTAAATGCATGACTCGTACACCTCCCGAGACAGGCTCTGCACATGCAAGCATTTTTTTCTGTATGAAAGTAAATGCCTGACTCGTACACCTCCCGAGACAGGCTCTGCACATGCAAGCATTTTTTTCTGTATGAAAGTAAATGCATGACTCGTACACCCCCCGAGAGAGGCTCTGCACATGCAAGCATTTTTTTCTGTATGAAAGTAAATGCCTGACTCGTACACCTCCCGAGACAGGCTCTGCACATGCAAGCATTTTTTTCTGTATGAAAGTAAATGCGTGACTCGTACACCCCCCGAGACAGGCTCTGTACATGCAAGCATTTTTTTCTGTATGAAAGTAAATAGGTGACTCGTACACCCCCCGAGACAGGCTCCGTATATGCAAGCAAACGAGGAAGGATCGAGGGGACACACACAAATTGCAAACCGTGCATGCCTGCATTGTCACACTTACTTCGCTTATGAGAGAAGATTATCCTCGACCGAGCAGTCCCTGCTAAGGGCACTCAGAAACTTTCTCATACACAAATCCATCCCTTTTTTTCGGCGTATCTCAGTTCATGAATATCCATGTGCGTGGGTGCATTATTTTTTCTTATTTCCTTTCTCACTCACGCAGGCACTTCTTTACCTACCTACCTCAGGGTCTTTGAGCTTCTGCAGTCCCCTCTTTGCAAGTTCCTTGACGTGAGGCAGGAAGGCTTCAGTGGGAAGGTCCTGAAGTCCCGGGATGGCTTGCGCAACTTTTTGGAAGAGGGGAAGCAGCTCGTCCTGGTGGTCTCTGACCATGAACTCCCACATCTCGTCTCGCTTCTGCAGACAGACAGACAGACAGACAGGCAGAGGGGCGTTGATTTGTTTTATTTTGGTTGATTGTCTGCTTCCTTCGAAGATGTCTTTCCTTTCAATCTACGCTTCAGTCACTCAGGCAGCCAGGCACGCCGGAAGATGCATTGGAAGCAGGCAGGCAGGCATTGGGAGAGTAGGAAGAACAAGAAGACAAATAACCAGAGACCCCCAATGCAGAGACCAGCTCAATGCGGGCAAAGCCGTAGACGTTGCTCAAGCCACAGATAAAAGAATAAGGTCTTCGATACAAGAGCTGCGGACATGAATTTTTGCTCTCACGATTGGCCAGAATTTATGCATGATGAGGCTTTATATCTAAAGACTGCAGGTCGCACACGTCAGCCACAGAGACACATACAGAGACACACACACACACACACACACAGAGAGAGAGAGAGAGAGAAGGAAAGGGAGGAGAGGGAGAGAAAGGAAGAAAGAATAAAAGCGACAATAGAACCCTTTAGAGGATCCTTCTCCCCACCTGCAAGGTCTCCTCTGTATCGCATATCTTCCTTCCTATGTACGCTGCATGCGGAACATACGCACAAGTCCATCCATCAGGTATCCTCTCTGCTCATCCGGATGTACACCCACCCACCCACGTACCCACCTGCATGTCCTTCTCTCTGAGGATTTTCTGGACTTTCTTCAAGATCGGGGAGTTTCTCTCTCTCGTCAGAGACTCCATCACCGCCTGCCCCATCGTCAGCTCACTCGTGTCGACAAACTGCCGTGACACGTACGCAGAGGCGGCATGCACGACCTGACCCATCATCAACCCGAGGGTCTCCCCGAACATCCCGGGGAACGCCGGCTTCTCGGACCTGCAGGGGGGGGAGGGAACAGCAGGGAGGATCCATTCATCCATTAAGTTGTCTATCCATCTGTAAACATCGTTGTGCACTCGATCATTACATGCATTCGCACATATAAGTGTACTTGGACAAATCGGTCAGCGTTCATATGGACATAAATCATTATGAACGAAATATATGGTCTGGCTTTTCTGTCGACAGACTCGACTGGGAGAGGGGGGAGGTTAAAGACCTTGATTGTCAAGGTCTGCAGAAACAAAGAAAGAAAGAAGGAAACAAAGAAAGAAAAAAAGAAAAACCGACTGAAGAATGGACCCATTCACTACTGGGACTCTTTAGACTAGTCACCTGTACAAGGCTTGATCCAACTTGATTGACTGACTCGCTGACTGACTGGAACGGGCTGGGAGGGGAAAAGAAAACTTCGTCAGAAAGTGTAAAACGAAGAGCTATAGCCCAAATCAGAAACAGAAGGGACAAACTTCTCCGTCGGCGCATTTAAGTAACTGACTGACTGATTGACGGAATGAGGGACTGACGGACGGACCTGAAAAAGTTAGAGAACTTCATCAACCCCAACCGATAGGCAACAGAGTATTGCCAGTCAGGGACCTGACACTTCGTGAGCTGCGTGCAGACACACATTCGGTGATTTGTTCATTCAAGCATTCAGTCAGTCAGTCAGTCAGTCAGTCAGTCACTCAGTTAGTCAGTCAGTCAGTCAGTCAGTCAGTCAGTCAGTCAGTCAGTCATAGTCAGTCAGTCAGTTAGTCAGTCATAGTCAGTCAGTCAGGTAGTCAGTCATAGTCAGTCAGTCAGTCAGTCAGTCAGTCAGTCAGTCATAGTCAGTCAGTCAGTCAGTCAGTCAGTCAGTCAGTCAGTCAGTTAAAAAAAAGATATCGGCAGACAAATTAAACATGCTGCATGAAGACGAGAAAGCCAGCCAGCCAGCCAAAAAAAAGAAAAAAACTCATAGAGAAGCCACATGAGACGGCCTTTCTGGCGGCAGCGCTTTTTGCCATGATGGATGCAGAATTCGTTTCCTCGAGCTCGTGCAGCACCTGCACTCAGCCGCTCAAGACGGCGACTGGGAACACATGCAAGCTCTCTCTCTCTCTCTCTCTGTGTGTGTGTGTGTGTGTGTGTGTGTGTGTGTACCGACCTTGACTTCCTGCTCGCTGCCCACGAAGGCGAAGCGTTTGTTCTTCACCACCCCCTCCCCCTCCTCAATCATACCCAGGTGTTGCATCTTGGCGTGGAAGAGGGATGCCACCTGAAAGGAGGGAAGCAAGAAGCAATTCAAAAGGACGGAGCAAGGAAGGAAGCGAGAGAGGGAGGGGGCGAGAGAGGGAGGGAAGATCAGTCGGATGGAGGATTGATGGGATTGTGCATCTGTATCTGCATCTGTAAGTGTGTGTGTGTGTGTGTGTGTGTGTGTGAAAAGAAAGAAAGAGAGAGAGAGAGAGAGTCTGTCTATCTCGATCGATCGCGAGAATGTTAAAGGAAGGAGGGAGGCCCCTGCAACTCATCTCCTTCGTCTCTCTCTTTCTGTTTTTCGCATCTGCAGCAGCAGGGCTGGAGGCTGGCCAGGTGCAGAGGCGGTGGAAGGACTTGTGCAAATGATCTGTCGTTTTCTTGAATCACTCTTCTTATTTTCAAGTGCTATGCTACATATAAGCCCGATGCCCCACTGTGAGGAGCTTCCCATGTGAACGCCCAACCATGATAGCAGACGAGAGAAAAGAGGGGGGAGGGAGGAAAGGAAGGGTCCACTGACGCACGCCCATGCCCACCTCTGTCGGCGATTTCCCGTCTCTCAATGAATCCTGGAGAGCGGAGAGGAAGTTCTGGGAGAGGGGCAGAGAGTGGACCCCCCCCTGCTGCTCCTGCTGCCTGTTCCGCTTGTCGACCCACATCACGGCCTCCAAAATCGTCTGCGCGCTTCTCCGAGCAGACTCCGACATCGTCAGCCGCTCCCCGCTTTCAGACATCGCCCTCGAGCACGACATACTCTTCTGCAGGGCCAGCTGGGCGCCTCTAATCTGCAAAATCACATCAGATCACACCACAACGATTGCATTGCATCCTTCTGGTGCGGTCGTGAGTCATCGTGTCCATAGAAGTCTGGCAGGGGGGGGAGTGCACGCAAAGAGGTGCAAAACCATTGCCACAAAAAGGCGGGAACACAGGCAGGCAGGCAATCATTCTCTCTCTCTCTCTCTCTCTCTCTGTCTGTCTGTCATCGCAGTGACCTTGGCAAGGTTGATCAGCCGGGAGAGTTTCAGCTTTCGCCATCCATAGGTGAGGGCCCCGGTAAGTCTGCCTGCCATCGCCTTGGCTCCCCTCCACACCTGCATCCATTCATGTAGTGAGTCATCCATCCATCCCACTCTCCCTCCATCCATCAATCCATCCATCCATCCACCCACCCATCCATCCATCCACCCATCCATCCCTCCCTCCCTCCATCCATCCATCCATCCATCCAGTACATGAAGGCAACAAATCTTTGTTTGCTTCTTTGTTGGTGACTTTCAAAAGTGAATGACTGTTTGCCTTGTAGAGCACCTTAGAAAGAGTTTTCTTTATTTCTTCTCTCAACTCTTGTGTCGCACTTCCAGTAGACTAGAAGCTGCAGGACGGAAATGGGGCCTTTCAATGTGCATACGTGCGTATGAAAAAAATGAAAACAGATGTGTCCGCAGATATTGATCTCTCTATCCCTCTCGGATTACGCACAAAATCGAACTCTGCCTGCCTGCCTGCATGCATGCGCACCCCCCATGCACCTTGTGGCCCTTGCACTGGGGTGGAGACGCAGGGAATGGGTCTTGGAGCGTCGGATCGTCCTTCGCAAGACCCGGAATCCGCTTGTCCAAGAGGACGTCAGTGACGAAGGGATCTTGGGTGAGGTCTTTGAGGTTCTGGAGGATCGTCTGGATCATCTCTTTGTCGGTTAGGTACTTCATCTTACGCACCCGCGTGCTGAATGGAAGGGTCAAGAGAGTGCCCAGGTCCCCTATTTTGGACATCACCCAACTGGCACGTGATCCCATCGCCAGGATGACTCTCGTCTTCAGACTCCGGGTCTTGTATCTGATCATGCCCTTCGAGTCCACGTACATCTTGGGCGGCAGGGAAAAATCAGAAGCAGATCCGGAGGAGGAAGGGGAGGTGGGCGAAGAGGGGAAGGAAGAAGACGGAGAAGAGGGTGTAGACGGAGATGATGGAGACACGTTTTCCTCATTGTCTCCCCCCTCCTCTTCGTCGTCCGATTCAGGCCCGAAGGTCGCCTCTTTGGAGTAGCACGTGGCGCTCCAAGTGTCACACCCTGCATAAGAAAATCCCATGGCCGAGCCGACCCACAACTTAGGGTTGATGTACTGGAGGGCGATGCCTCGATGCCCTTGTTTTTGTTTTTCGTTTTCGGATTCCCTTTCCAAATCCAAATCTGACTCCGAAAGGTGAAGGGCAGAAAGAGGCGGTAGAGAGGAAGAAAATGATTCGGAGGGGGTATGTGCATTTTTGCTTGTTTTGAGGAGCTGTAAAGACCTGGAAAAAGGCACATTGACCGCCCAAATAAACAGAATGAGAAAGAAATTCAACGCATCCCCCCTCATCCTTCTCACTGCAGGTCCTGTCTCCTTCATCTGCATGGATGAATTCGTCGATTGATAGTCTGAATGCAGCTCTGACAGGAAATTCTCAGCTCCACCTGCCTACTCTGACTTGATCTGCCACAGGTGAGTCTGCCCATTCTGCAGAACCCATTTGCAGCTCTCTGTAAGATGCAAACATTTGGATGCATGCAATTGCACATGCATGCATGCGGATACCCTGGACATTAATTTGTGGCCATTCTATGCGTGCCTAGGCGTGGGAGACCAATCTAAAACCATCTCTCCCTTTCACTGACCATCCCGCCTGAGCATGAGGTGGGGGCGTCTCCCTAGCCAAGCAAGAGCAAACAACACATGCTGTTGCTACCTATCCGTTTACTCGTTGCTTTGTTTTCTAACAGCTTTTCTACTCATCTCCCACGCACACTTTCTCACTACCAGAGTGTTGCATCGATTGACAGAAGTCCAGGTACCGTAGTTAGACACAGTCAGTCAGTCAGTCCGTATGGAGCGTGAAAGAAAACGAGTATGCAGATGAACAATGCATGAATGAGTGCATGCGTACAATCTCTGCATCCACGTACGCAGAGGGCGCCAGGCGGCGGCAGCGGCGTCCCCCCCCCCTCCACGGCGCACGCTCATCGGTCGGGGCCGGCCCAGGTCCTGTATGAAGGCCTGCAGAAAAGAAAAAGAAAGTCAAAGCATACAAATGGCCACAAATTAATGTCCAGGGTATGCGGATAACAACATACGCGCGCTCTGCGCACAGAGGGGAGTCACTATGTTTTGTAGAGAGATTGTGCCCCTCAATCGGCGGTGTCAATGCACGGCGTGTCATAGATTCTTATGGACTCGAGTCACTCGACCTCTTTCATCTTTACTCAGTATGATATTTTATGGACAATTTAGATAATTTACGACAGGGCAAGTCGAGGCCCGGTAGTACCCGGTAGTGGACCGCATAGGAACCTAGATAGGACCTCAGAACATTAATCTTATCTTACCTTACGCTAATCTTATTGTACCATATCCTATGCATTCATACAGACGACCCTCTATTACCCCCAATTAATGAAATGATAATTAACATATACATCATTGGTTAATTTATGAATTGCTGTATCACAGTTTCTACGAAGCTGTATAAACACAACTAATTTGGGTTTCCTGGGGTATCACCGTTTCCAACTCTGTCTAGATCGTAGAGCATAAACTTTCAAAAGCTGTAAAATTTAATGGAATCCACACAAGTAAATTTCATAAAATTTTATAGTAAATTCCACAAAAATCCGCCAAATTCCCGGGGAATTCAACCCAGTTTTGTAAGGTAAACTCTAGACTCGGATACTCACAAATCTGTATTTTAATCTTAAATGCTAACTAAAACAAATTTCCACTTGCTTTCAGGCTTGCTTTTGAACGGTGCGGAACGCCATATACGTCTGACGATTGACATGTTTAGACATGTGTTAATCGATTTTCACTGTGATTCCACTGTGGAAAATCATTTGTTTCATGCTGAGACACAGCGGGATCGGACGGGAGAGAAAGCCTCTCCCAGAGCATGAAGTGAGTGTGCGTTTTGATTTACGCACGGAAACCGCCTCAGAGACCGTGAGCGCTCGCTTCCTGCAGACACAAACACGTAGCCATACGCACACACACACACACACACACACACACACACACACAGAGAGAAACCTGTCAGTGCAAGGCAATGCAATTCCGGTACGGAATGAAAAGCGTGCGTCAGCGAAACGCATCTGCGAGCAGAGGGCTGCCGTCCAACCATGCATGGTTGTGTTGCGAAACAAAAAGGAATACAAATCCCTTCATTCGCATGCGCACAACCGCACGCACACGCACCTCTGTTTTCGTGAGATGATCGCATGACTGACCGCACTCACATTTAAACCCCAAACGCTCTCTACACTGACTTCTACATCCACAAAAATACCTGCTATGTATACGCAAAGAGTGACGTCGCACA
>JAHBMJ010000344.1:39265-49265 GCA_018398765.1 Chromera velia | reverse complement strand
TGGCTGCCTGTTCACCACCTCTGCAACTGCACGGACTCCTACAATCCCCTGTACAGATCATTACAGGTCTTCGTCTGTCTTGCAGGCTAAGTTGCAGCTAGCCAATTCCAGCCGTTCGTCAATTTTTGCTCGTGGGCTCTGGGAAAAGTTCGAGGTAATTTAAGAGCATGTAAGTGCCCCCCGCGCTGTCCCCCGCTTCGCTTTCCGGGGCCATGCCGGAAGATTCAAGAAAATTGTATTGAATGCTGATACCAAGACCCCAAAATTTTTTCCGAAGGAGGTCCAGCAAGACCGCTTTGTTCAGAAATCTCTCGGAATAAGGGAAGGGGGCTGCAGCTCCCCTCTCTTTCGAGCTTTTTACGCGGAGGCAATCCACGACGAGTCCACTGACAAGTACGAATTGAAAAACGAAACCGGTAAGAAAAAGTTGGTCATTGGTTTTGAAAGTTGGCTTTGCCTAGTACCTCTTTCGCGACGAGCTTTGCGTATCCTTGCTCACAATTGTCTCCCCGTCTACCATTCTTGCTATGTGCAGGCCGATGTTATTCATCAAGAAAACAGTTGCAGAGCAGCACGAGGAGGGAAAAGAGAAGTCAACGAAAACAACCTATTGATTCGCTTTCTCTTTGGTTTTCTTGTTTTCCGTACAGAGCTTCTTTCGTCTAGTCTTTCGTGGCAAGCTGGACAGGGCGCGCAAAGCGGTGCGTCTTATGTTTCCACTGATCCACTTCGACACCAGTACCAGTGTGCCCCAGGGTGACAGTGATGCCAGAATCATGCAGATTCTGAAGCGACCACACCGAGAGTCCAGTGCACCACCGATTCTTCTGATGGTCAGTTGAAAGGCCACCAGACTACTGCTTTTCCATTCAAGTAGACGGTCTTTGAGTCTCCCTCAATCATTTCTCATTCTAGTTTCTCATTCTCTTAAATAAGTCGATCGGAATCCTCATGTTTGCAAAATGATCAATCAAATCTATATACTTGTCTTGTTTCTTTTTTTCTTGTACACAGCTGTTCTCAAATCTACTCAAAATTAATCACCGACCGACGATTGTTTTTCTGCTGATGATTATCCATCCATGCAGCCCAGAAGCCAACATAAAAATACACTTGCAAAGGTCAGTGTTCATTGAGCAAAATAATTAAATTTTCTGCATATGCAGCCAGCGTTGTCGCAGAAAATCATATTAAGCGTGAATCCCGCTTATTCTATTTCTTTGTTTCTCTGTACAGCCCTGCTGCCACAGACGAAAGAAATCTTAAAACTGCAGGCCATGCATCTTTTGATCTGAATTTCCATTTCCTACTTTGGCCGCATCGATCGAACTTTCTTCATGGCATTGCAAGGCATAAAACCTTTCTCCCTCCTCTTCCACTCGTGATCGGTCCGCAGTTCCATTCACGTGGTTCCTAAATTCACTCTATCCCTCCCCTAAGACTTTCCTTCCCTTCCCTTCCTTTGCAAACAATCATTTATGCAGGTAAAGCAGCAGTACGAGAAAGAGCTTGCCGACGTCAGTCTCAGTTCATAGATAGACGTATGAGAACGATCGATTAAAATTAATTTGCGTGCCGCGACTTCATTTGCTCTCTTTCTCTTTTGAGATGAAAATCCTCGTGGAAACTTTCAACACTATGGCCTGCATGCCATTCAGGCGTCCTTCGCGTGCTGTACTAGCGCTGTCCCCGGCCTGTCTGATTTAATTTCGCCCCTTCTATTCTTCTGACCAGCTGGGTCCCTTCCCCTGACGTGCATCTCTTTTCAGTTTTCTTCTGCAATCATGTCCCCCTTAATTTCCCTTCTAGAATTGTGCTCTCTCTAAAAGAAAGCCGCTACCTGACAAACTCTCCGGCCGCCCATTCTTGCGTTCATTTAGGTACTTGGACGTCTGGTTTTTTCTATCTGTAGATTGTCTCAATGCTCGTTTCTTCTGCAGGAGAGGGAGGGTAGAAGGGCGTCTGACTCAGCGCAGACTCTGAGGAGGGAGCGTTATCTGCAGGAGGTCAGTAGATCTACTCTTATGTTCCGTCAGTTCAACGTAGTTCAACGCTTTTTTTACTTATTTTGAAATTCTGCTTTCTGTTATGTGAGTCTCTGTGCCCTTTTTTGTCTTTCCAAATCGGATTTGAAACATGTCGTCTTCTTTGTCTTGGCTTGGATGTGCAGCTTCTGGATAGAAACGACCGACAGATCGAATTCCTTCGAAAGCTGAGCGAAGAGAAGTCTTAGAGACAAGAAGCAGTCAAGGCTGCAGCGGTGCATACATATACTCTCCTAGAGCTTAAGGACAAACCATTGCAGAGAAGGACCGAAGAGAGAGCGCAGGTGTGCGAGCGGCACGATCGACACGCACGTCCTTGCTATGTCCGAGAGTGGACTGTGAGATACTCTGGATGAGAAAGCTCTCGAACACCTCTTTGCCTTTAAATTTACGAGTACTAGAGGAATGAAGACGTGAAGGACAGAAAGAGTGCGATCAAGGAAAATCAGATGACGGAGAACACTTTCCGCTAGCGCGTACACGCTTTTTACGTGATCTGAAGGGAGACGAAAGAGACTAGCTTTAACGCAGATAGACGCAGAGAGAGTATAGTATGAGGAAAGAATGACTGTCAGGGAAGAGGGCAGGGTATGGAAGACAACTCGATTTTTCTGGTAAGATGTCTGCACCGATGCTCTCTACCCAAGGCCCTCTATCTTCCCCATGGACCCCCCCGATCGATTGATCGATCAGTGATACCATCACAAAAGCACCCAGAGCCATGGCAGAGACATATACTGATTTCTCTGGTAAACAGCGAGCTAATTGAAATTTCACCGGGCGAGCCTTCACTACCTGAAACTACCTACCTGCATCAGCATTTCACGCAAATTCCTCTCATAGTCTTCGACGTCCAAACTTCGTGATCGACGATTTTGTGCAGTACCATCAGAAGATACTGTTCGGAGACCTCTCCCCAGGGACAGGGGGAGTTGTTACTCGCAAACGGCATTGATGTCCATGTGGAGAGGCAGGCAGAGATTAAGGAGTACAAGAAGCTGCAAAGAGATACCATGATCACAAGAGCTGAGGCTCACCTGGTCATCACGCTCTGTGCCTCCAAAAGAATTTCAAACAAGACTCTCATGATCAAGAGTCTGCGTGGGCACATAACAGCTATGGAGGAGCAAGTGAAGACTGTGGGAATTTGTAGGGGAAAGCTGGTCTACTCCCTCATTCGGAAAGAAGTTGTAGCGGGGGCAAGAAACGAACGCTTCGAGGGATGTCGGGCGAGGGAGTACCTGAAGTTCGCCATCGAAGCCTTCTTTTCCAGCGTGGAACGAACCGGCATTGATGTCCATATGGAGAGGCAGGCAGAGATTGAGGAAATTCAATGTGAGAAGTTGCAGAGGTATGCGATGTATCAGGGCCCCGGGAGTCAGGGGGGAGAGCAGGCGAGGGTGGAGCTTGATCAACAAGAGAAACAGCAGTACTTTGTTTCTCTAGGCCTCCTTGTTCCAGGGAGTGTGGGGCCGGGTAGACGGAAAGTTTCATCCTGCAGAGATCAATCACTTGCTCGAGATTTACGTAAGCGTACTACGGAGCGCTGCATCAGTCTGAGGCGTACTTTCAGGATTCAGCCGTACTCAAACTAGGTACCCGAAGCCTGAAGGAGGGGGGGAAGCACCGCTTGCCGAGTATTCGACAACTGCGGCTCATGACATGTTTGACCATTATATCAAAGTGCCTCTCTGTCAACTGATCCAGATGTCAACGACTAGCTATGGCTGCGTTTGTGAAGCACTTTCTCCTGCTCCTCCTCAACCGTTTCTCGTATGTTTGTGTGAGGAACGGGATTGCATTGGGCAGTTGCTTTTCTGTGTGGATTATTTCTGTGCAGGGAAAGAGGGCACAGTCCTTCCTACTGGTATGTTTGGCCTTAATTCTGACGTGCTCTCTGCGCATGACGGCAGCCGCTTTCCCCTCGCTGCTGAATTTCAAAGTGTGCAGCAAGGGAAAGCCTCTGGACAAGGCGGCGCTGCAGCAAGTCATGACACTGTCTGGGCTTTGAGACGGCGGGACGACTTGTATGGATTGCAGCTCTACGTGCAAAAGGAAGGAAGAAAAGGAAAGAGAGAACTCGATCAAACTCGACAACTCTCTTTTATCTGTTTGCAAACTACAGATACAAAGGTGGGAGAAGGGAGAAGAGACGCTTTGCATGCGTTGAGACTGCTCATGCGAAAGGAAGAAAAGAAAGAATGTCTGTCTGTCTGTCTGTCTATCTGTCTGTCTGCTTGCCTGCCTGCCTGCCTACCTCTCTTTCTTTCTCTCTCTCTCTCTCTCTCTCTCTCTCTTTCTCTCTCTCTCTCTCTCTCTCTCTCTCTTTCTCTCTCTCTCTCTCTCTCTCTCTCTCTCTTTCTCTCTCTCTCTCTCTCTCTCTCTCTCTCTTTCTCTCTCTCTCTCTCTCTCTCTCTCTCTCTTTCTCTCTCTCTCTCTCTCTCTCTCTCTCTCTCTCTCTCTCTCTCCCTTTTCGAGTTTCTCTTGCTCTCTCCCTGCGTCTCTCTTTCCCCGAGTCACACATTTCTTGCTTTCACGTAAAAAGAACCGAGTCTTAACTCGCAGCAGCTACATAATATATATACAGCGCTGTTGCTACTCACAGTTGTTGTGAATTTCGTCTACTCTAAAAAGATTTTAACTCATTCAAGCGTAAAACAACGGCGTTGCTCGTTTTCTCCTGCCATCTTACATTCTGTCAGGTCCATTCATTCTCTAGATTCATTCTTCTTATTCCTGTTCGCTACTTCACTTCACTTAACTTCACTTCACTTCGGACTCGCTAGAATATACCGCGAGGCGACGGGCCGTAGTCCGCTGGAGGCAAATTCTGCAGCAGTAGCTCTAGCAGTAGCTGCAGCAACCAGAATCAGCAGACAATTGAAGAAGCCATTCGTGCAGCCTGCCAAAACCTAAGCCAGAACAGAAAATTTAATAACACTGATCATAACAGTATGGCAACGCGCTTGCCAAAAATACTGTGTTACAGTCTGTGTAAAGAGCTAAAGAAGGTGACAGCCCTCAAAAGACTCGCGGATCTGGGACTCTAAGTTGTGGCTTGCCTGAAAGACTTAGAGGTAAACAGCAGAGACACCCCCAACTTTGCTTTTCTTCTGTTTAATTCTACAGCACGCCAGGAACTGGAGGGACAGCAAAAGTCTATCACGCAGGAAGGAGAGGAAGAGCTAAAAAAACTCGGTTTCTTGAAGACTATGCACCCGGAGTCCCGCCAGACAAGTCAACTTCATTTGCCCCGCAGCTCCGATTTTGTGGCGCCTACTGGAAAGCGCTGAGATGGAGGCCATTGACTGCAAAGTGAGCGCAGAAAGATTCTCTTCGACATTGATTCATATTTATTGACCTTTCCTCACCAGCGTAGAAGGGCAACAGTATGACAACACTAGCAAAGAAAAGACTGCAACTCGCTTTTTACCACTTTAAAGACATTCACACATTCATTGTCACTTATGTGCTCTTTCACAAACTCTCGCTCTCCTCAGGCTGTTTTCTCTTTCTGTTGGTTGCAATGTTGGTAAAAGCATTGCATTTATTTTCATGCACGATTCTTGTTCAGAGAAAAACATAAATAAATGCATAAAAATAAATCTGTATGAAAATAAATGTATGCATTTTCCCTCTGTATTGGTTACACTGTTGATAAAGAAGAGGAAAACGAGGACACGGTATCTCCGAACTCGGTGCTGTCTGTCATGATGTCAGTTTGATTTTTTCCTTTAATTCATTGTACTATGTGCTCTCATCCTTGTTTTTTCATGAAACCCCCCCTTTTTAACCAGCTCCTCCCCCCCCTCCTTTTTTCTTCATTCCTGTTCTACCCTTTGTGGTGTCTTTCTCTTTCCTCCTTTCTCATTAGTGATCGACTTCGCTTGCCTGGTCTCTTCATTTTTGCTCATTCATGCTCTAGCTAACTGGCCGGACTGAACCTCTTCCTCTTGTATGCCTGTCTCCGCTGTCCCCCTTCCTTTTTTTCTTCCTTCCTTCCTTTTATCCATCTTTCCCTTCCTTCCTTCTCTTCCTTCCTTCTATGCTTCCTTCTGTCCATCCATTCTTTCTGCCTTTCTTCCATTTATCTTTCCTTTCTTTCTTTCTTTTCTTTCTTTCTTTTTTTCTTTCTTTCCTTCTTTCCTTCCTTCCTTCTTTCTTTTTATCCTTCCTTTCTTTCTTCCTTCTGACTCTTTCTTTCTCTTTCTTTCTTTCTTTCTTTCTTTCTTTCTTCCTTCTTTCCTTCCTTTCTTTCTTTCTTTCTTTTTTTCTATTTTTCTTTGTTTTTTTCTTTCTTTTTTTCTTTCTTTCTTTCCTTCCTTCCTTCTTTCTTTTTTTTTTTCTTTCTTTCTTTAATTCTTTCTTTCTTTCTTTTTTTCTTTCCTTCTTTCCTTCCTTTTCATCCTTTTAGAAGGCTCCATGTACTCTTGTGAATGATCGACTAGATGATCGAGCCTTCCTTGCTACTGCTGCAGCGGTAGTTCTTTTTCTTGATCAACCTTAATTTCCCTGCATACCTGAAACTTTTTTGCTTCCTTCCTTCTTTTTGTTTGTGTCATCTGCAGAGAGGTAGACCAGAAAGAGTAGGAGCCAGACAATTAAAGAGAACTCTAATCCGTCAATATTTACAGCGTGGGTCAGGTTTTCAATCTGACTCACCTTCTAGACAGAAAGGAATGAATATCTTATTGTACGTTAAAAGAATCTAAATTGCTCTGCGTTTTCCCATCTCTGTCTGTAGGCTGGTCCCTCAATCTGTTTCTCTCCCTCAGACCCTCTCTCTCTTTCTGTCTCTCTTTCTCATGTGTACGTGCGCACTCTGTTTGTCTGTCTGTTTCTCTCTTTTCCCTCCGTCTCTCTCCTCCCTTTTCTCCCTCCCTCTCTCCCTCCCTCTCTCTCTTCCCTTCTCTCTCTCTCTTCCCTTCTCTCTCTCTCTCTTGCTCTCTCTCTCTCTTTATCTATCTATCTATTTATATATATATCTATCTCCTTTTTTTTTTTTTTCTCTTTCTCCCTCTCCCTCTGTCACGCACACTTTCTCTTTCCCTCTCTCTGTGCAGCAGCCGCGAGGATGCAGAAGGAGAAAAAAAAGGTGATGTTTGTCAGTTAGTCCTGAAAGAGATCGTAACCGAAGGATCATGCAACACCTGATTCTGAGGTGACCATATATAATAATATGTCTTACTTGTGTATTGTTCTGCATCATGTATATGTACCTTTCATGTTTGTGTGCCTCCTTTCTCCTTAATTGTATCAGCATTCTATGCATTCACTCATTTTCCCTTGTCTGTCTGACTAACGATCCGAGTGCCTGCTCCACAATCCCTTCAAAGTTCTGCAAAGTTCTGTGCGCCTTCCCAATTAAACTACCTGTAATACTATTTTCTAGATCCTCTTCAAATTCTTTATCGGCCTTTCACAAGCTCCTTCCTTCATTTCCCTTACCGTTTCTTTCTTTAATTCCTCACCCGCCTCGGGCTGATCGTGAGTCCCCTCCTTTGTTCTCCGTTTTTGATTTCAATTCTACCAGCCCGCCTCCTGCATTTTTTAATAAATTCTCCCTTGTTCTTCTCGTTAATTCCTGTCTGCAGAGGAGTCGTTAGATCAGCAAACACACAGGAACATATCTCTACAGAGAGAAAGAACAAGAAAGAGAGGGGGAGTGTGAAGGAAGACTTGAATGATCAAGTCATGAGCATGCTCAGAAGGATTGAGAAGAAGCTGGACAGGTCAGGCGACAACCCCCGATTGATTGACATACGTATTTATCATTGAATCAAGAATCTTGATAATAGCTGCCCTTGGTTACATGCGCTAAATCATATGAGCATGCAGAGAATTAGTTAGGGCCGCCTGCCATGCTCACCCTTGTCAATCTTTTCTTAATATTTCTACTTTACCTTAAAGTTTGGCCAGTCTGAAATCTCTCAATTAGAGTTTTTTGCGGCTAGGCTTCTTGTGCTCCTTCCCTTGATTTAAAGCAGGTTATTCCTTCTTTCTGTTTAGCCTCCTTTTCACTATTTCCTATCCTACCTACCAACTCATGCTTGCTAATCAATCTTTTTACTCACTCATCGCTAGCTTCTTGTGCCCTTTATCTTAGTTATCGGTCCCGGTCGGTCCCTCTCCATTTCTCTCTGCTTTTTCTTTTGTTTGCTTCCTTCAAGTCGACGTGTATGTTCCCTTTTCTGCATTGCTAACATTTGCTAATACTTTGCATTTAATTTTTATATCAGTAGTATTTTTTTTTTCAGCTCTCTTGAGTCCTCTAGGACCTTTCTTTACCAGTTTTTTTCATTGCTGCTATGTTTTACTTCATGAGTATCTTAAACATCGTATGTTTTAGGTACTGTTATCATACTGTCAACAATGTCGATCTGTTAATACTTTCACTGGTATATGCTGTGCAGGAGGGAAAATGCGCATCGGTCTGCGTCTGTCCCTGCTGCGACGCCCGCTGCAGAGCACGTGTGGCTCTGAAAGGCCGGGCGTGCGTTTAACATGATGGTTGTCCGTTATCTCTATGAGGATATACCAGATCCGGCCTGTTGTCTGCCGGTGTCAGCAGAGTCAGGTGCGGTTGCAACAGGGATTCTTGCAGTAATAGAGGCAGACAGAGCGCAAGTCTCTCTCCTCACAGCTGGTCATGTTGTTTATAACCAGGTCCAGCGAAGGGGGGGAGAGGGGGGTATGCCTGTACAGCTGTGCTTCAGAGTGTTGTATTGTTGAGAAAGAGGGGGCATATTAAAATCAGTCTGCTGCTCCCTCTTCTCTATCATCTGCATTGACTTCCCCCCTGCACCTCCCACCTTTTCAGAACAGAGAGGCAGGTATCAGATATGAAGTAACAATTCTTCCAGGGGGTGCTCTTACATGGGAAGGAAAGGCAACACTAGGCTCAGATAGGATTCATCGCCTCCCACTGGTCGGTGCGGGATGGGCTGAGGGTTGCGGCAGACATAGACGCTGCAGAACTGAAATTGGAGCCTGCATTGGATGCTTTGTTGTATGTAAGTTGGTTTTACCACTTCAGTCTGCCAGCCTCCAGTCGGGTCAAGCACTTCCAACTCCCCCAAATTGATCCTCGAGGAGGATGTCAAAGGTATTCCTGAACGGTTACCATGGGAAGTGCACTGGGCATTGCGTCTTGGGAGTGGTCAATTCATAACTAGCCAGGTCCAGGTCTCGGGCATAAGCGGCCTGCTCACCGGTGAGGCTTTTTGGCCGAAAAGCCAAAAAAAGAGGTCGACGTCATCATTCAGCGTCTTTAGACTGGCACACTCTATTTATGTACAGACCTGAATGATTTATCGATTGAACAAACAATGCTGCTTGCATCGATCACCAGATACAGGGGGTCTTCGGGAGCTGCTGCTGCTATCTGTCTGTGCAGGCATAAAGACTCGTAAAACTCTGAGGGCTTCCTGCCTGGTGTTCTGGGTATTGAGGTCTACGGCCCCCTTCTAAAAAGAAAGACCTGTGTGCCATCAGAAGTAAACATTCATTTTACCCCTCTGGCTGTTTTTTTTCAGAGAGATCAGGAGGGGAACGTTTTCTAGAACATTTTATGGAGGGAGGAAGTCTAGAAGGAAGTACGATATTACAGGTTGATGCACTGACTATGCAGAGCCCTGAAGAGTTTTTTAAAACTTAGGGTAAAACGTAGCGCCAGGCTTAAAATTTTTTATCCAGTTTTCTGTAATTCAAATATAATTATTATAGATTTAATACTATATATATACTAATAACAATATGTCACCTAGTTTATCAAAAAGTTTCAAAACAGTGTGTAACCATTTAAATATACTTAAAATTAAACATTTTTATAAAATTTTGTACCAAGAGAGCTCATTTTGCAGGTTTCGGTATCCCTATAATTCGAGGACCGCGCAGAAGGAAGCGACACCAAGATTTTTTTGTCTAGTCACGTTAAGTTTTTTGTCTGCATGAGA
>JAHBMJ010000344.1:13761-34016 GCA_018398765.1 Chromera velia | reverse complement strand
CCCCCCTCCACAAAAGAAGACATGCAGACCGACAGACAGACCGACAGACAGACAGACAGACAGACAGACTGACTGACAGACAAACAGACACACAATTTCTGCCGCAACTGTTCGAGAGAGATCTCATCACGGGCTGCCAGGTCGATAGCGCCTTTGTGACTCGCAAAGCGTTTCACGGTGTGCTCGAAATAGGTCTCCTGCGTCAATCAATCAATCAAACAAAAGAGAGAGAAGGAAGGAAGGAAACAAAAAAGAAGACAATTGAGGACAGCCAATGCACGGACATTCGAACCGTGTATACTAACTAGCTGACTGCATCGATTTGTCTCCTTCGATGTGAATTCGCATCCATCGATCCTTCATTTCTGCAGGTCATCTCTTTGGATCTTTTTGCCGCCTTGCAAGCTTGCAAGCAAGCATACTAACTAGTAACAAAAGAAGCTGTGTGGCCTAAAGCAACCCCATTGCCAGCACGGCACATGTGTGAAAGAGATCTAGTCCTCGTGACAAATCCACATCAGATCCAGAGGGAGGCGGCAGGGATCGAGAACAGAGAGAGAGAAAGAGACAAGAGAGGACAGAAAAAAGGGCAGAGAACTAACGGATGAACAGAAGGAAGAGGAGAAGGAGGAGGAGGGGGAGAAGAAGAAGAAGAAGAAGAAGAAGAAGAAAAACGAAACAACGAACGAATCAGCGAACGATCGAAGAGACGGACGGACGGACAGACGAACGGACTGACGTTTTTGAAGTGCACCGTTTGAGGGAACATGACGACCTTATAGTCAGGGAAGTCATTGAGGACACGGAGGCGCAACTCGTGGTGATGTCTACACACACACACACACGCACACACACACACACACACACACACAGGCGTTCAAAACAGCTCAAGCAGAGAGAAGAGAAGAGAAGAGAAGAGCAAGTCAGATGGATTCTCATGATTCTCTCTCGACTGTCTTCCTCTCTCTCATGCGGAAGGAAAAATGAACGTCAGGCAGGGGCTCTCATTCTTTCCCCCAGCCTCTTTAACTGAAAGAGCCCAATATGCTCTGTCATTCCCGTGCATGCACCCAGAGAATAAAACGAAGGACCGCGAACCAGATTTTTCATTCAGTGCATCTCCTATGGATCTCACCAAAAGATTTCAAATACATTCAACTGGCTGGCGTCTCTGGATGGATGGAAGATTCCTTCTGCGTGCGTGCGTACGTCTGCATGCATGTGAGCTACATCTCTGAGTGCCTGACCAATAAGCAGAGTGACTCACTGACTTGTAGAGGTCTCCGAAGTTGCCGCCCCCGTGAAAGACCAAGATTCGTCTCTCAAGAGGCACCCCGGGGGAGAAAGAACTTGCCGCCTTCTCTTTGTCGTAATCCCTGCTTGCAGCCACCCACGCTTTTAAAAGTTGTGAATGTCTACATACATGCATACATACATACATAAATGATTGTACACATCCCCACGAAAGTGGGGAATGGAAGAGGTTGTATCTCATCTCCACTTTTCCTCTCTTTCCACTTGACTCACTCACGAATACTCACTTCCTTTTTTCGAAGACAGGCAAGCACACAGACACGAGCAAGAGCTTGGCGGCGCACGTACAGGATTTCATATATACAGACACACCTACATACATGCAGACAGACAGACACAGTCCACATACAAGCACCTACTCTTGTTCTGGTATTGCTGACCTTGCGACGTGTATTGCTGATGTGATTTTGATCTGTGCAGCCTCTAGAAGCAGCAATAGCCCCGCGAAGATTGCGGAGTCTCCTCTGTTGGGGTGATCAGGCAATCCAACCACGAAAGCCTCATCAGCCCCTGCAGGCAGATGGCAGATGGCAGATTGATAGATAGACTAGACAGATTAAGTGCTGGCACTCGCTCCCTCGCTCGATCGATTGATCATGCAGTAAGTGCACTTTTTTTTTTTCTTTTTTCATTCAGTCAAGTTTGCAGGGCAGTCGACCAAACAGAACCAACCCAGCCGGCATCTCTCCGCACAAATGCACCCACCCACCCACCCACCCACCCACACACACACACACACACACGCACGCACACACACACACACACACACACACACACACACGCGCGCGCGCGCGCACGCACGCACGCAAGCACGCACACGTATCACACAGAAGAAACCACGAACTGCTGACGCTTGCGCTCGACAGACCCAGAAACAGAATTTCTCTCCAAGGCTGAGGGGGGAGACAGAGAGACAAGACAAGAGAAGAGAAGAAAAGAGAAGCAAGACCACACAGGAGGACCCAAATCCGCCAAGCAAAAGAAAAACAGATACCCCCCCCAACCGAACGCTCAGAGAGAGACCAACAAACCTGAGAGAACCTCTGAGTAGTGAGTCCACAGTCGCCCTGCAAGGTCTGCAATCATTTCTCCACAGGGGTGTTCAAGGGCACCCCACCCCCATCCACCCCTTTGAGTCCCCCGCGAGTCTCGTTGATTTACCTGTGTCAAAGAGCAAGAGAGAGAGAGAAAGAAAGAAAGATAGAAAGAAAAGAAGGGGAGTGACAGAGAAAGGGATCAAAACAATAATGACAGCAGATGTAGACACAGGCTAGAACTGTCTATCACATTCCTTGATTCTCTTTTGCCCCCACCCCCGACACCTCGAACGTCCCCTGCAGGGAGGGGCTGGAGGGGATGCATTGAGGGAGAAAAAGAGACACACACACACAGAGAGAAAGAAGAAGAGGCCGCCTAGCTGAGTGAGGGATCTGAAGGATTAATCGCCTTGACGGAACCACCCCGGGAGCTATATCAATCAATCAATCGATAGAGAGGAGATGAAAGGGATGACTGCATCCATCCATCCATACATACATCCATCCATACATCCATCCATCCATACATCCATCCATACATACATACATACATACATAGATCCATCCATACATCCATCCATCCATACATACATCCATACATACATACATGGGACCGACAACACAATCAAAGTGATGGAATCGCGTATCTTCGCTTCTTCAACACGCGTCTCTCACAGCCCGAAGGCCCTTGAAGGAGACCGACTGCAAAAAGATGCGTGGAAGAGGCGCACGCACTCACTCACTTTCTCTCTCTCTCTCTCTCACACACACACACACATGCACACACACACACAATGGGGGCGCGCACGCTCTTTTCTGGGGGTGCCATTATCCTCCGCCCCCCCCAAATTACAGAAGAGCGAAAACTGACCGACCGTTTGCACTTCCACTGCTGTGGTTCCGTCAGGCTTCGATACAGAGAGGAGACGGGAGTGAGAAGGAGACGGAGACGGAGAAAGCGGATGACTAGGAGAAAGTTCGTTTGGGGGCTCCAGTGCTCCGTTGAGCAGAAAGTCGAGCACCGGCATCTGCATTGGCAAGCATGCAGCACACACAAACAAACAAAAGTCCATGTATTGAGAGAGTCTATGCATGTATTCAAACAACAAGAGAAGAGTGAGCACTGATATCTACATCAGTGCTGCATGTTTTTATTATCGATGTATGGATGTGAATATGCTCAGATTGATGACTGAATGCATGAATGCAGTCTTCGTTCCTCCCCTGAGGTGATTGATCCTTCGAGGGATCGGTCTGTAAAGGTCGGGAAGCTTCTTCTTTCCTCTTGATTGCCTTTCTTTTCTCGTCCTTTGTCCTGCCAGTGGGATCATCCACACACCCCTCACCTTCCCCGCATTCTCTTCTCACTCTGTCCAGCTCTCTGTCTGTCTGTCTGTCTGGGTTACTGCCGAGTCAACCACAAGGCCTCCGACCTGTCCACCCATTGACGCACGCACGCACCCACCCTCCCACCTGGCTTGTCGCATGCATCATGTGGAAGGAGACGGGCCGAAAATTTCGTCTCAGGTAGTCGAGCCGGAAGGAGAGTGCTGCAAAGAAAGAAAGGAAGGGAGGAAGGAAGAAAGGAAGTAAGGAGACAAAGGGACGGACTCAAGGCACACAGAGCAAATGCTTATGCACTCGTTGGGCCGGAACCCAAAGAACGCACAATGCTTGACATCTCTCTCTGCCTCTCCCCCCCCCCTTTCTCTCCCCTCCCCCCTCCCCGCAGAGAGAGAGAGGGGGGGGGNCAGATCTGCACGCGGGACGACAAGAGATTCTTCACCGCTCTCTCTCTCTCTCTGTGCGTGTATGTGTATGTGCGTGTTCTCTCTTCTCTGCATTATGCAGATCTGCACGCGGGACGACAAGAGATTCTTCACCGCAGAGGACGCCTCCCTGGCCGAATTCGTCCGGGAGGAACTCGGGGAGGAGAGCATCATCCACCTCCCAGGCTTCTTCTTCCACCAACCGGGTCTGTGTGGGCGTGCGTGCGTGTGTGCGCGCATTTATTCATTAACAGTTCATACAATGAGAATTAATCCCATGAATGGATGGATGTGGGGCCAGATGCGTTCCTTCATCCGTGCAATTACGGATCGATCTTTGTCTCTTCAGCATACTGCAGCTAGATAGACAGTGGTATTATATTAAATCAATATCCGTGAAGTCCTTTCTCTCCCCCCCCCCCCCCCCCCCCCCCCCCNGGGGGGGGGGGGGGGGGGGGGGGGGGAGAGAAAGGACTTCACGGATATTGATTTAATATAATACCACTGTCTATCTAGCTGCAGTATGCTGAAGAGACAAAGATCGATCCGTAATTGCACGGATGAAGGAACGCATCTGGCCCCACATCCATCCATTCATGGGATTAATTCTCATTGTATGAACTGTTAATGAATAAATGCGCGCACACACGCACGCACGCCCACACAGACCCGGTTGGTGGAAGAAGAAGCCTGGGAGGTGGATGATGCTCTCCTCCCCGAGTTCCTCCCGGACGAATTCGGCCAGGGAGGCGTCCTCTGCGGTGAAGAATCTCTTGTCGTCCCGCGTGCAGATCTGCATAATGCAGAGAAGAGAGAACACGCACATACACATACACGCACAGAGAGAGAGAGAGAGCGGTGAAGAATCTCTTGTCGTCCCGCGTGCAGATCTGAATGCAGAGAAGAGAGAACACACACACAAACATACACACACACATACACATACACATACACGCACAGAGAGAGAGAGAGAGAGAGAGAGAAACAGCCATGCAAGTAATTTGCATCAGTGCATCATCTGTCTATTCATCCATTCATTCATTCACTCATCCATTCATTCTTGGAGTGAGTGGAAGCTCAATCCCTTTAGGGTTTGAAGCACCACGTCTACTCAAGCACGGAGGCAGGCAGACAGGAAGGAAGACGGAGAAGAGGTACAAACCCTCAGTCGGTAACCTGTCTCTCTGGTGATTTTGCATGCGCATCCATTCCTGTAAAGTCACCGAGCTACAATTCACCTCACCGAGCGGAGGTAGATGGAAAAGAAACAACCAACTTCCGTTGATCATCTCCACATCACTACGGACGGACCGACAATGATCAGCGACAAGGAAGAGCACGAACAAAGAGAGAAAGAACGATGACGGAGGAAGAAATAGACAGACAGACAGACAGACCAAATTATTTCTTTTTTTCTTTTTTACAGATATCAGACAGACCGACCGACCGACCTACCTCCAGGTACCTCTCTCCCCTAGCAGAGACGACCTGTGCAAGTGATTTGGTGATCAGGTAACCACTCCCTCCCCGAACTCCCAGCATCACCGAGCTCTGCTCCTTCCAGGGGAAAGTGTTCGACCTGCGTGCGTCAGGCGTGCAGACACTCAGTTTGTTGTGGCATTTATTAACACATCAGTACATAGATTCGAATACATACGTACATACACTCACCTGCCATCCGCAAAGCGAAGAACAGGAAGCTGCGCCTCAAAATGAAAATCTGAAGTAGAAAGAGAGAGCGTTACTACGCACACCCATACAAACACCGACACAAAAAAAAGGTAGTGTGGTTAGTTCCCATTGCTTTTCCATTGCCCTTCCGTCGACA
Source organism: Chromera velia (assembly GCA_018398765.1). Lineage (NCBI taxonomy): Eukaryota > Chromeraceae > Chromera > Chromera velia. The sequence goes on along the minus strand of JAHBMJ010000344.1, from coordinate 28,068 downwards.
GATAGAAATGAGGTTTTGGCACATGCACGTGTCTTCGCATTCATTGACACATTCGTTTTTCCTTCCTTCTTTCCAAAAAAAGAAAAAAGCGAATGGGGAGAACACAGCGTGCGTCAACCTGACTGACTGACTGACCTTCCACTTCCCACCAACAGAGATGCCGTGTCGTTACTCCTGGAGATGTAAATCTGCCCTCCAACCAAGAGGGGCAAGTTCTCGTCCAGTTCTTCCAACTCCAGCACAAGATTGCGGGGAGACAAGAGCGTGTCATCGTCCAGCTTCATGAACCTGCACACACTCCACTCCAGTACACTACACTGGGCCTAGGTTGGTTCCGTGACCGAATGAAGAATCAAGAAATGGATTTACAAACGAGCAGAGCAAAAAGCCGGACAGAAAAGAAAAACCACCGGAAGGAACGATGCGTTTTCATTCTTTCTTTATTTCTGATCCGTAAACTTGGTTCTCCAATAAAGCACGGCGATTTTCTGTCGATCGTGCTCATTCTCTCTCACGCAAGCCGGCCGGCAGAGTGACTCCACCCCAGACCAGACTCGCAACAAGAAAAGAACACAGAAAGAGAGAAAGAGAGAAGGAGAGAGAAAATGAATGAGAGAGAGAGAGAGAAAATGAATGAGAGAGAGAGAAAGAGATCCTTTGATTGATGCGAACACAGTGCTTCAGAACCAGGAGAAAAGAAGAGAGAGAAAAAGAAAAAAAGACAAACGAACCAACAAACGATCCTTCCTATCAAGGAAGGAAGGAGCTGTCCTTCCTTCCTTCCAATGAACAAGTCAACAAACAAATCAACAATTCTTTTCAGTCAGCGAACCATTTCTTTTCAGGCCAGGCCGCGAGCATGAACCTGAATGCGGCCAGGGACTTGCAGCACAGATTCGTGTAGGCCTCCTCGCACCCGGTGTCAACAGTCGGAAGGGACGGGTGCGGCTCCGAGGCGATCAGAACGTAGTTCGGCGGGTCATGGCACAGTCGCCTCAACCACCCGATACCTGCAAGCAGGCAGTGGAGGGAGCACCGGTCGGTCTGTGTAGCAATCTAGACACACGCACACAAAGAAAGATAAGAGGAGAGGGAGGCATGACTATGTATTCATCCATCTGCCTTCTCTTTCTTGCGCACGCGAACCGAAGCGGGGCGCGTGGCAGAGGCGTCTGCCTGCCTGCACACGCTTCGGCTCTCTCTCTCTCTCTCTCTCTCCATTGCGCAGTTGCCTCACGACAGGAAGTGCGCGTGCGTCTGTATTTGTGCGACGGAATGTCCGGCAGAAAAAGAAGACATTATAATGATGCAAACAGATACACACACACACACACACACACACACACACAAACACTTTAAGGCACGGACCCGTGTCTCTCATCCTTTGGTGATAATGCACCGCAGAGGAGAGCACAGCGAACCCCACATCGCAAATCGACAGTCTGTCCCCAGAGAGCCGCCGGGAGAGAGCAGCCGAAGGAGTTGAAGAGGAAGAAGAGGAGGACGAGGAAAGGAGGTCACTATTCACATTCACATCATCGCTCCGAAAGAAAAGGGGATCGCGAGGGTCCCCTCCAGACGATGTCGGCCTTCTGAACGCAAGTCTCTCGATGGCGAGCAGAGCGCTGGTGGTGAAAGCGGCCAAGGCAAAGAGGAACGTCGCGCAGTCGAGTAGAGATACCGGCAGAGGACGGGAGGACGAGCTCGGGCCTGCGTGGCATTGAATGAATGTGCGCGAACGCTCATGTCGATACATGCGTGTTCATCCGGTCCGTGAAAGAAAACAAACTCACCATTCCTTCCACACGTATGACGTTAAAGAGGACATTGTGCATTTCAGGAGAAGAGGGATGGCAGGGGGGTCGTGCCGGTCGGCTGGTGTGCACAGAACGAAGTCTTTCCCATTCTTTCTTCCCTTGCGCGCTCTCCTTCCCTGTCTCCCCTTTCACTCCCGCGGCTGTATCTCCCAGCACCCTCTTCCCGTCTCCTCTTCCTTCCGTGTCTCTCTTCCTCTCTTTCCATTTCAGAGAGGCGGAAAAGCAATGGTGCAGAAAAGAAAGAAGGTTGGACCGGGCAGGGCGGGGACACCCACAGTAGATGGGTTCACACAGATACTCTGCAGCTGCCCGGCATGGATACATGCGGACGTGTTTGCACGCGGAGGATGGCACGAACAAAGGGCTGGGGAACTTCAGAGACTCACTCATTCCCTGGAACTTGAGGTCGAGAGGCAAAAACGGCCCATCTCAAGCAACTCAGGCACTTCCTTGCTGACGGCTGCGTGTACCCAAACCTCGCCGTCACATATCCAGCAGTCACCGCGAAACACAAATCGTCTGCTTTCCGACAAACAACAGCCCACACACGGTCAAACAGCCTACATGTATATATATCAATATTCACCATCTGTGCACTGACCATCTGAGCCTACATGTATGTATATCAATATTCACAGGTGCACTGACCATCTGAGCCTACATGTATATCTGCACTGACCATCTGAGCCTACATGTATACCTACATATTCACAGGTGCACTGACCATCTGAGCCTCCATCTGTCCCTCCTCTTCCGACCACTCTCATGAAGGGAAGAGAAGGAGGTGACGGACAATTAATCGCCTCGGGAGGATCGAGGACAACGGAAAACTCTGTCCGTCTCCGAGATCGATTTTTCGTTGTGCAATTCTGTACGTGCGACTTTGTCAAAGTGCAAGACCCCTACTGTCACATCAGCAACAAACACTTCTTAAGTATTCCCTTTCGTGAGATTCATCTTTCTCTCTGCTGCGTAAGAGATCGTGAGAGCGGCTTCTAATACATTCTAATACCGAATGCTGGTGCATCCGGGGGCGCCGGAAAAAAGGCCAATGGTTCCCGCGGGGCGGCCGCGGGCCGCATGCATTCAGTGCATGACCGCGCGGGCGGCCGGACCGGCCTATAGCTGATCGCGCCCCCCCAGCCGCCCCACGCAGCCCCGAGGCCCCCCACGTCGACACGTGCAGCAAAATTATCTAATCTGACATATCGACGGACAAACATATCAATACCACCCTTCGCCCCACACTGCTTGCCATCCTGGAAGAGTGCGCCCAGAGAATTCAGAGCGATGACCTCGCAGTAGCAGAGAGGGCTTGGAAAGCGCTCTTCTATTTTCTGTCCCTCTTTCTGAGGGTAGACAGGAGAGGGGGGAATGCATCTCTTGCAGCACGGAGACGCCGAATATCAACCTTTTGAAAGGGAGAATTTGAAGTCTTAGTTTTATCCTTGAGATCCGATATTGTTAGGATGAGAGAGAAACAGATAGAGAAGAGGAAAGGGAGGAAACCGTCACAGCAGGCCGCCAAAAACAGCATGCGCCGCCACGTGGATACCCTCATCAAAGACGGGGCCCTCTCCAAAGCAGTCTCCCACCTAAACTCCTTAGGAATCGCTACCCCAAACATTACCAAACATGAAAACATTCCGCAAGCTGAAGGATCTCTATCCCCCGCGTAGGATCCGATATGAGACCAAAGCCTTCGCATCAGACCCGCCCTGCCTCGAGCTTACGCTACGGGGCAGCACCCCTAGGTAGAACACTAGTACCATGCATGTTTATGCTGTAATTGAAGATGATATAACATAGGTTCTAATAGGTTCTAACACTGTTTTTTCCTTTTCCAGACTCGTTAGTGTAAGGTTCTTTCAGATTTTTAAAGGTTCTTCAAAGAAAAATCAAGTCTACGTTGCATTAAAGTGGTATCTCCATCATTTAGTTCTTACTCTCTAGAGAAACTGCTAGAACCTAGGTTCTAGGAACCTAGACAAAAACCTGTAAGAACCATGAAAAACTCCCCCCCTAAAGCTTCAGAAAGACTAAAAACCTAATTTAGATGATTAAAATGATCTAAACAAATAAGACAGATGCTTACATATGCCAAAATTGACCGTCAAAATCATAAAACTCAGCTGTCAACTCGCTTTTTCTTCTCTTCAAACAGATTTACAACTTAAGATAAGCAAGCTCTTCATCTTTCATTTATTTTATGTGCATGTTAAATATAAAAGAACATAGAAGAAAGTGGGACGTTATCGACGCGAATCTTTTCAGGCTTCCTGTTTTAGCCTAACTGCCAAAGGAGAGAGAAAGCACGCTTGTTGGCTAAGTCGGTCGAAGCCTCGTCAGACTTAGGATATGTATGTACAGCAATCCCTGCCAATCCGGTACAGTTTATCTAGGTCCCTTTCTTCATCTTCGACGTGTGCAATCGCTCGCAACCCTGAGGGCTCAAAAGCTTTCTTCTTGTCATTCTATAGAGAAAAGGCAGAAATGTGTAGCCCATACGGAAAGCAACGTAACGGTTGACACTTTCATGAAGCACATCAAAGCAAAGAGCGGCTGTCACGCATCAAACAGTGACACCATTATCATTCAAGAAAATGGTTTCAAAGCTTAATTAAGTTAAAGAAGAGCCAACCTCACACAATAGATTTCTTGTTGGAGTCTTAATAAATCTTGGAACCTTCTTTTTCCTTTTTCGATGTTTACTATCTGGAACCATCTTTATCCCTCTACCTCTCACCTAACCTCTCACAGTCCTTTTCCAACGTTTTTTAGTCGGATTGGTGGACAAACTTTTGAATATTTTCATCGTGTTCAATGTTTTATAACTGGTTTTGGACAGGTTTTTTAGGGTTCTTGGAAGGTCAGACTAAGAAGGCTAGAACCTAGGTTCTAGGAACCTAAGAACCTAGAGGTAGAGACGTATAGTTTTTAAGCTTGAACCGAGTAAGAACCTTTAACCAATACTCTAAAAGTGTCATTTTTTTGTTTTTTAGAACTTTTTTTGCTTATAAAATAAGTTTGGAGTTCGTTTTAAATGTTTTAGAGCTTAGATTGCTACTGCAAAGTCGTTCGACGACCACATCTATATTTCAAAGTGCCTCCTCGTAGAGCTTACGCTCGATTCCCTCCTACAAGCAGCCCGCTCTGCCGCCCGAGGCTCTGCCCAGGGAATTTCAGGGTGACGTTATAAACACATTCATTTCTTTCTCCCAGGCGATGGATCGGGAGGGGGGGGTATAGCAGGGCAGTGTGCCCTCTTCACCGTCGCTCAGCAACTGACAGTGGGCAACGCCCCTCCGTCCCTTCTTCGCTTGCTCGCAAGCAGGAGGTCTTTTACCCTCATCCTAAAAGATGACAAGGTGAGACCGATCACGATCGGGGACGTGCTTCAAAAATGTGTTACAAAGGCAATCCTGATCGAGTACGGGGAGAAGTTTGAGGAACACCTTGGGGCATTGCAGTATCATGCGGTAAGAACGAGTGCAGGGACAGACAAACTTTTTAGAGCAGTCCAAACTTGTTTGCAGCTTTGTCCTAACTCCATCCTCCTCCAGATAGATGCAAACAATGCATTCAACACTTGCGATAGACAGAAAGCGATGGACGAGCTGCGTAAGCATTTTTTTGAGCTGTTTCATTTCTTTTCTCTCTGGTATGGTACGCCAGTCCCGATCTTCTTTCGTAACCAGAAAGGCAGACTGCGTACTTTTATGAGTCAAGAAGGGGTACAACAGGGAGATGTTGCAGGGCTGCTTCTTTTTTGTTTTGGCCTAAAATCTGCTTTAGAAAAGTTGCAAAAGAGGCTGCACGAGAAGTACGGGAGGGCGGGATGTTTCATAGGTGCATACATGGATGATCTCTCTCTCATTTTCCCTTCTAGCTCTACTGATTGTCTGACCTCTACCTGGTCAGATTGTATAGAAATTTTGGGAGAATATGGCCTGACGCTCAATCTAGATAAGGATAAAAGCGCAGCTTTCTCTCCCAGTTGGGGAGGGAAATCAGAGAGAGAGATCCCACAACAGCGCCCTCCAGGACTAGAGGTATCGACACAAGGCTACAAGTTGATGGGGGCAGGGGGGGGTGAAGACTCGTTCGTGAACAGCTTGTTCGAAAAGAAGCTAGCAGAAGCAACAAAGCTGGGGAAGCGAGTGGAGGGGTACGGAGTTCCCAAGGGATGCAGCCTGCTGTTTCGTTACTGCATCTTCTCCAAACTCGTCTACTTGGTGCGGGTGATGGGGGACAGACTCCACATAGACGTATGGGAAAGAGCAGACAAGGAGTTGGGGGAGTCTTTCACCCGCAGCATGTGCCTCAACCCAGAAGAATGGATCCAAAAGCAGAGCCAGGCGCATCTCCCGTTGTGTCAGGGGGGACTCAGGATCTCTTTCTTCCGTTTTATCACGCCAGCGGCCTTAGCAGGCTGCGCGGCATACACCTTTGCAGCAGTGAGGAGCCGATTGACAGAGCAGGGTTTCGGAACACCAACAAAGGCAGACTTTGCAGGTCTGTTTTGGGTAAAGAGGGCAGAGCAAGCTTACACTGATTGTAGAGGGGGGACCGAACGGGAACTTGGAAAGGTTCCTCGAGTTCTAGAACTTTAGTGGGGGGAGAGAATGGAAGATTGGTTGTTGTAGGAGAGACGGGAGGTGCAGCACCTCATAATGGAAGCGCTGCACCTAGTTCAGAGGGAAAAGCTCTTAGCCACTTTGGCAGCCAAAGGGAAGGCCCGTCTGTGATCCTGTGCAGGCACAGGCGCCTCCGCTTGGCTGACAGCCATACCGTCTTCAGGTTGGACTCATATTTCTCTAACCCTTTTTACCACAGCCATCCGTCTTCGCCTCCGAGTTGGCTTGTCCATTTCAGAGATCAGAAGAAACCCTATCTGTGCGTGTGGAGCCCCGCTGGACGTGGAGGGACAACATGCACAGACCTGTGGGACAGGGGGGGGGGTATGATGGTGGTATGGACAAATGAAGGACGCCTTTTGCTCCCTCCTTCAAGGCCTCCGTCACTGCTACGTGACAAGAGAGCCTACGTTCGGGCAGCTTGGGCTGTCTACCGTAACCCGTCTGGTCGAAGAGAGACAGAAACGCCCCGATTTTCTCGCGGGGCTCCCATCTGGAGACACAGTGCTCGCCGACGTTGCTGTCACCCATCTATTTTCCATCGATGCTAACTGCCTGCGCCGATTTGCAAAAACAGCAGGGTCAGCAGCGAGGGGAATGAAGAAAGTGAAGAATGACAGGTACGGGGAGATCTACCACAAAATCGGTTTCCGTTTTGTGCCGCTTGTTTTTGAAACTTATGGAAGACCAGGGAAGGGAGTAGTAAGGTTTTTGAAGGAAGTGGCAAAGTTGGGGGTAGGGAGGGTGAGGGGTGGGGAGGGAGACGAAGCAGTCCAAGCAAGGTTGATGGACCGCTACTACAAGCTCTTGTCCTGCACTCTGCAGCGTTTTGTCGCAGCAAACCTTCTGTCCTCCATCCATAGCAGGAGGGGCACAAGGGGCCCCTTCCAGCCCGACTCGGAGGGTCTGCTCAGGAGGGAAGTGGCCGCGTTCTCCGGGTCTTTTGACCGGGAGGGCGCAAACTGAAAGAATTTCTTTGGCAATGCGAGAAGACAGAAGAGGGATGGGTAAAAGCGCAAGCAAATGAATAAGAAAAGTTTTGGGAACTGAGTTTAAAGAAAGAGTTTTGATGGGGTGTTTAAAGCAGGAGTTCTTTGAAGGGATGGAAGACGTATGGGATGCACCTCTGCACAATTAAAGTCTTTCTAATTAAAAGGGTAGCTTTTTTTCAATGAAAGAACTGAAGTGTTTCGAAGGTTCTACCCTGCATCCTCTCTGTTTCTTTTCTCTCTCTTTTGATTATCCGACCTATTGTGAGGCCACGATTGATCAGCTGTATCAGGGTGATCGAAGTCACGCCTATTTTTGTCGCTGGTAGTCGTAGGATGGAACAAATCGACAAACTAGGTTAGATCCGCCTCTCATATATGGGGATGCGGCATGCATGAAAAAACCCTCAATCATTAAATTATCTGACGCAAGCAAGCTTGCGAATTAACGGCCCCGAAAAGTAAGAAAAATTACAACTGGTTGACGCACGCTATATAGCTGATTGAAGCTACGCAGAAAGGTACACTATGGTGCACTCATGCATCTGATGCAAACAAGCTTGCAAACGGCCCCAGAAAGCAAGAAAAATGACAATTGCTTGACACACGCTACTCGTACGTACTAGATGCACACTATATGGCTGCATGGTTAAAGCTGCAGAAAGGTATGCTCATGGTCGCAAGAATTGTTTGGTCTAGTTGTTTCATAATTTAGTGTCCCCTGTTTTGTTTTTCAGAGTCATGGTGGTTTCACCCCAGGCGCATGATGAACATTCTGATTCACTCAGATTTGAATTAATGATATATAATGGCAGAAGCTGCCCAGACATTTTGACGCTTGACAAAAGCCACCGACAACTTGTTTTTTATACAAGTATAAACTTTAGTGAGGCTTAGAAAGGCTTTTTGTAGACTCGTCAAGCTTTAGGAAGAGAGTTAGATAAGTTGCATCAGGAGACTTAGAAAAATAAGAAAGAAAGAGAGGGAAGAATTAAAGAGTATGAAAGAGTGTGGAGCGATACAAAGGAAGCAAAAGAGGGGGGAAAAAGGAGGAGGATGGGATATTGGGAGGTTTTGGAATGAATAAATGAATGAATGGAACTCGCTTCGAGCCATTCATCTGCAATTCTGAGATCGTTCCCTTTCAAACCCTGCTTTGGAATGGAGTGAGCCCTCTCACATACACACACAGGTGATTGACTGTTTAATGTGATCCGTTCGCGACACAGGCTAGACCTGTGCGGGCCGGCCAGGGAGGTCTGATGTGTCTAGGCGCTTTCCCTGGAAGCCGCACGTCGGACATTCGGCATTGGGGCGGGAAGCCAATCCTCCGGACATTAATCCTAATCCTAATCTAGATCCTAATCCTATATATATATATATATATATATATATATAAGAATACTTCTGTATGGGTTAAATTTTTCATAATGCTATGCTATGCATGTTTAAAAATATTTCTACATCTGATAAGAGAATTGATTTTCTTTTAATATCATTTTAATATAAAATGTCACAGTGGTCGAACAGTATCTCGAATAATCCTTCTTTTATCATGATTTTTTTTATTTTATTTTTTTTTTGACGATGGTTTATTTAACTTTGAGTTTTTAACCCATCATTCACTCTAGCATTCACTTAATTTTTTCATGAATTTCCTGTAGCCTCAATTGAAGATTATTGAACGTTCTTCATGCGACTTCAGGGCTAATTAATCAAAGCGTGATAAGCTCTAGGATAAGCTGCCACCGACTGCGACAGTAGGTGCCGCTTCAAGCCCCACTTTGCAACATCTTTGCAAAAAAGTGGGAGAAAAATAAGGAGAGACAGAGGGATGGAATTTGAGACCTAGTTTGAGACCTATCATCATGGGCTAGATCATGACTCATGAGGGAGGAAGGCTAGGAAGCAGGGAAGGAAGCATGAAGCAAGCAAGGGAGCGAGGAAGGAGGGGGCGCGACGGAGGCAGGTCCTGGCAGGGAGGTAGGGAGGGTGATGGAGAGGAAGGGAGGGATGAACTTCCGAGGAAGGAAGGAAGGAAGGAAGGAAGAAAGGAGGAAAGGGGGGACGGGATGAAGATGGAAGAGACGAACGGAGGGAGGGAAAGAGGGAGGAAGGTTAGGAACCGGAAGGAATAAAGCAGGGAGGAAAGAAGGAATCAAGGAAAGAAAGTCTCAGTAGGAAAGAAGCAGGTAGATAAACAAGTACCAAGCAAACGAGCAAGCAAACAAAAACTGGAGAAAGGACGGAAAAAAGAAATAGCGGAAAAACATGCAGAAAGAGAGGAGGTAGGCGGAAAGTGGAAGAATGAAGAAATAAAACAGGGATCGAAGACAGGAAGAAGGGAAGAAAGAAAGTGCAGAAACAAAGAAGAGAGGAAAGAAGGACGGAAGGAGGAAAGCACAAAGAATAAAAAAAGGGAGGAAAGAAAAAAGAGAGAACGAAAGACATTAAGCAAGAAAGAAAGAGCGAGGAAGTCTGTCAGCAAGCGAGTCAGCTAGTGAAAGAGGCATTGAGTAAGTGGATGTCGCTTGGTGTCTGTGTGAGTGAGCAAGCGGGTTGGTGTGTAAGTGACTGAGTGAGTGAGTGAATGAGTGAGTGAGCGACTGAACGAGTGAGCGAAAGAGCAGAGGGAGGGAGGGATTCCGAAGGAAGCTGGGATGAAAGCAGGTAGGGAAGGAGGCAGGTAGGGAGGGTCGGCGGAAAAGAGTGAGGGGGTGAGTGGATGAGCGAAGAAGTGAGTGAGTCAGTAAGTCGGGGGAGGAAGGCAAGGATGAAGCGATGGAGGAAGGGATTGAGGAAGAGAGTGCGTGAGCGAGTGAGTAAGTGAGCGAGGAGAGTCTTTTCAGCAAAAATTGTGAGCATGACTGATTGTGACCGGTCCAATCCAGGCCAGGAGAAGACGCAGTCCGCATTTTTTCACGAAGAGACGTTAATTCCTGACGGAGACGGGCATGCATCAACAAACTGAATAGACAGAGGCAGAAAAGAAACAGACAGAAATACCAGCCCCACGCATATGCAGGACATTCAAGGACAGCTATATGTACGCCTTCAGTCCCAGTCGACACTGAATGCTGCAAACACAGAGCGGGAACAGCTCAAGCGCTTAACGACTTTCCAAGAATCTATGAAGACACACAAACAGTCGCAGACAGCTGTGCATTGCTTCGACATCTCACCCGATGTTGATGTGCAGCTGACAATGTTGAATGTCTTGGAGCGAATCGAGAGGAGAGGGATGGAGATCGATCATCGATGGCCGGCGGAGACGGCAGTCCCGAAAGAGGGCAACTCAACGACGTCTCAAAGTTTTTCAAAAGAACAATGACCAGACGATCCCTCTTCCTTCTTCCTTGACACGTATACTGGAAGAGTGCGACACGTATTGTCTGGCAGTACTGACTATAAAACCATGCTAAAACCGCCTGCCTACTTTCGACGCACTGGCAGAAACTAGGGTCTGACACTTTATGAGGGTACCCTAGGTTTGAAGTTAGGTTTTTCAATAAAAACTTAAATTTTTGATGTTTTAAAAGAGATTTTTGGAGCTCAATTTGCTAGAAAAGCTTTAAAAACGCTAAAATAGGGTCAAGTAGCTAAGGTTAGGGTAGGTTAGGATAGGTTTAGATAAGTTTAAAACCCATTTGCTACATCAAGTTTAGAATTGGTTTGGAAACCATGGTCGTACCAGACTTAAACCTTCTAAACCTCTTCAAACCCGTCCAAACCTGGTCAAACTTCTGAAATCTGTATGTGAATAATCTGTTAAAAGCACATTTTAATATATGTTTTTGCCGACAGGACCATGTCTGTGACACTCTGTGTATGAGCGTTTCAGGAAGGGAATATAGCCTCGCTCGCATCAGCATTTACAGCGATTCACAGCAGCCGCTGCATTCTCCTTATCCTACCCCTCCCCCCCCCTTTTCCCCTCTCTTCTTTCCCGGCATGATCTTTGTTTGCTTGATCGCCTCTCCATGGAAACCAGACACATGATTGAGGAATTTGGAAACCCACTGCACTAAACATTGATGGCGGCTTAATACAAATTGAAGATAGAGAATTGAAGCAAGTTAACCAGGCGTTTGAAAAGGAAATTGCACCTCTGGATAAGTCTGTTGAAGTGTAAAAGAATGAAGGCAGCTTTTGTGTTCTTGACTTTATCCTACATTCGTTGAATGATCGGTTTGTCTGATATTTCATGGTAAAATGCTAGGTTGTGTTTGCTTTGCATCTTCTCTATATTCATGCAAAAGCCATTTGAAACCAGGTTTAGACAGGTTTAGACTGGTTTAGACAGGTTTCAAAAAATTGGTCAGGTTGGGGGATTAGGTTTGCAAACCGACGTCATGAGCGTTTATGAACCTCAGAGAGCGAATTGACTTTCCTATATATAAAAGGTCATAAGATTTAATTTGAAAAGTTGTGTTATCGTAGAAATAAGGTCAACTCATCCTAAAAACCTTAAAAAACCACTTTTTAGAGTTAGAGCTAATCAGAGTGACACATACCCCTAGGGTTTATAATTAAATTATATTTTTTTTTTTTTTTAGGTGTCATACCCTAGGGTAGAAAGTGGCAGAAAGTGATGGCGGATCAAACGAGGGTAGGTGGTTAATTTTTGACGCTTTTCTGAGCCAACGAGGAGCGGAGCTTTCCGGGGCTTTTTTTTTTTTACCAAAGCTCGTGGGCTCTGCATGCATGGGGAAAGTTTGGTAAGTGCCCCCCGCTTCGCTTTCCGGGGCCATGTGACGTGTGTGCTGGTCGTGGCGCGAGCGTGAGCCGGACTTCATTATCATGACTTATCCTCCTTGTTCTTAATTCCGATTCATCTGCACTTATATCGATCGCGTCCTAACGTGGTTAGGCTTCCATGTCGGTTGGTTTTCTTGCCTTTTCCACGGCACGTCTATTTTTGATAACCACAACACTTGTACGGTAACTGCATGTTCTAATTTCCCTTAATTGCTGCAAGACGTACGTCAACACTATACTGCCTTGCAAGTTCGAGCAGACCAGCTGCCCCTCCCTTCTTTTAAGATCGATACCGGACTTGAGTAGAAGACACCCGAGTCCCGTAAGAAAGAAACAATGTCGGAAGGCGACGACGATCGACCAACAGATCAACTGAACTTTCAATGGTCCGTCTGCATGTCCCGTGTTGGTCTCTCCGTCTGCATGTTGAGTCTTCGTCGCGTGGTGCATCTGCATGGGTGCCGCAGGAAAGAAGTGAGACCCTGTCTGCTAAATAAAAGAGCCCGTGCCTTAGCTCTCGATCCTGTCTGCCTGTTACAAAAGGGCAGATCCTTCTTCCCGAATACGCTGTCCTCTTTGTCCTGTCTCATCCCCTTCTTCTTCCTCTATCCTTGTGACCTGTCTGTCATTTTCTCTTGTATGTCTGCGTGTGCCTGTCTGTCTGCTCTTGTGCTCCTGTGCCTGCAGGCGAGAAGCCCTTTACAAAACGCAACTGTCAGGCCGCCTTCTGTCCTTCCTGCTCTCTCTGCCCATAGCTTGTCTGTGCTTCTCTTCTCTGCTCTCCTCTGTTTTTTCTGCTCCTCCCTTCCCTTCCCTTGTCTTTCTCCGTCTTTCTCTCTCCTCTCCTTTTCTCCTCTTCTCCTAAGGATTTCTCTCGTCTCTCTGGCGCCAACCGAGCACCCCTCTACCGCCCAGAGGCTGCCGTGGAAGAAGCCTCTTTCTCACTCAAACTCACCCAACCCCCGACGCTCGGGCTCTTTCACTCATCAGAGCAGTCCGAAGCAACCGGTTGAAAACTAAAGAATCACCTTATTTTGTTACACCAACTCCAGTCACGTGTGTGCCGAGAATGATGATAATGATGATGTGTAGATCTTCCCTTCCCTCCCTCTTTCCCTCCTGCATGGTTGTGCAGATGCAAGCACTTTTCGACTGGATACTGTCAGTCAGGCACCAGCCCTGCCTGGGCACTGTCCTTTTTCTTCCTCTGTGTGTGTGTGAGAGAGAGAGAGAGACAGTCGTATGTCTCTTTGTGGCTCCGCGTTCCTCTCTCTCTCTATCACTTCATTATCTTTCTGACAGCCGCGGATCTTTCCCTCAAAGTTTCAACGAGTCAATCCACGGGCAGTTGTTCTTTTGCCTTCTCCGGGGTGGAGGGCTCGCTTTCTCTGTTCGAAGAGCCCGACCGCGACATGACATGCAGGAAGCGAAAAGGAAGGGAAAGGAAAGGAACGATCTGAATTGAGCGGGAAGGAAAGGAACGATCTGAATTGAGCGGGAAGGAAAGGAAAGATCTGAATTGAGTGGGAAGGGAAGGGAACGACGCGTTGGCGCCCTGAGCAATGGTTTCTTTTTTTGGTCACGTTTCTCCTGTCGATCTGTCTGTCTGTCTGAAGAAAAGGAGGGAAAGAAACCATATTGTCTGTCTGTCTGTCAAACAAAAGTAGGAGTGTCGTGTTTCAAAAGATGGTGCGTGTTGTGGCCAACTTGCGGCTCTATGAGAGAAAGACAGTGTTGGCACCTGAATGGGAGTGCTTTGTGGAATGGATTCGGCACAGTCTGTGGTTGGCCTTCTTTTTGTGGGGGCTGTTTGCACTGCGTCTCTTCGTCTTCTTTCTTTTGCATTCCGCCATAAAGACATCTGTGGCCTCGTCTTCGCCTGCTTTTTCCCTTTGACGTTTCCTTCTTTTCTCTCCCTGCTCTCTCTCTGTCTCTCTGCCCGTCCGCCTGCCTTCCTGCCTGCCTGCCTGCCTGACTGATTGACTGATTGGCTGACTGCAGGTCCCATGGAGGATTCGTGTCGTTTTGCTCACGGTGTGGATGATCTTCGGTGGGTCGGTCGGTCGGTCGGCAGATGCTTCCCTCCTCGCTCCTTCAAGTCTCTCT